>WWPM01021309.1:0-28292 GCA_023279145.1 Glomeris maerens
TTTTTTTAATTTTTAAATACAAAGTTTGGAAGTTGACGCAAAACTCATCGCACCTGCAAGACAGAAACCGCTCCATTTTTGCCATAGCCAGATGTTGTGACCAGTTCAACATCCGGGTCGACATTATTTGAGAATTCTTCTGACTGGAATGCAGGTTCACCCATTGACACCTGACCACAGGGTCCAATATTCAACAGGCCGTCGCACACCTACGGTTAATGACTTATAAGTAGCAATACGTTTACAGTCTCAAATGATTGCTACAATTTTTCTTGCCTCAAACACATACGATGTGATTTGCGTCGAGGAAGCATGCGACTGATTGCCGTAAACTTCCAATTCATCTGCGTCTTCAATAAGGGCAACATTGCTAGCTGTAAGATGTTAACATCTGCAATTAAGAAATCTGCAATTTCGAAATGCACAAAATACTGACGTTTACCCATCCAATCTCCAAGCGTATCGAGACGCTTTTTCTTAGCGGGAACGTCCTCCTTAAAACAAAACACCAAACAGTAATACAAAATTATGCCCTCTATAAACATTAAAGCATTAATTACCCCTGATAAGCTACTTCCGTCCCTCTTGGCAGTGTCATCTTTCCTCTGTTCAACACGCTCCACTGATTTCTCTGTGTACCTTAATAACAATGAATTCCCTAATCTGGAACCAAGGAACAGGTAACCATCTTCGCAAGTACAAATCTGGGGGATGAACAGATATTTTACATTGCATGCCCACTAAATTTAAACTAGCAGTGGTTAATTACTTACACAAGTTGTCAAAACACTGGCAGCAGCCTTGTCAAAATTGAATCCACGAACACTTCTCATTCCATCCACGACCAGCGTTACAACATACCTACACAATTACCAATTCTCCATACAGGGTCTTTCTTTTAAGACGCAACAATGGACAACGAGATTTGCCCAGTTTGCAGTTTTCCCAACATGGCCCAGCACGCGCAATTATCGTTAGAAATGGGGGGGGGGATATTATTGGATATTATTGCCCACGTAATAATGACATGCGAGTGGCCTTCATCTCGCGAGTGGAAGTGATGAACACTGTTTTCTTAAAATGAAACAACATGGACAGAAATTTCTCTAGCCTAAATGAATCCCAATGTTATACTAGTTCGTGTTCAAAGTGACCGTCGTTATTCGTCAAACAGTGGTACAGCCGGTCTGCAAAAGCTGCTCGGACATTTGTAAGAGTGTCAGGTGTAATTCGGCGACATTCGGCAATTATGCGGTACCGTAATTCATCAATAGAAACGCAGTGGTGCCATGTTGGGAAAACTGCAAACTGGGCAAATCTCGTTGTCTATTGTTGCGTCTTAAAAGAAAGATCCTGTATACATAACTCGCAAAATCACCAAAGTTCACAAATTTGACGCGATTCAAACTCACAATTCGCCACCGTTTAATGAAATTACAAGGCGGTCAGAAGAAATGAATGTTGATTGTGCACAATCCAATGATATTTTCACTGAATCTTGAACTCCTAGTAAATTGCAACAACAAAAAGAGTAATATTTTGATATGAATACAGGTTCCAGAGGGGACAATAAGATTCTTACTTAATGGAAAAGCTGTGCTTTCATCAACCAAGCTATTGAGTGACACACCATATGGAGGAATACTTTGATTCAGGTACAATAATGAATTGACAGCCAAAATGAGAACTCCGCCTTAAAAAAAACAACCAATAGATACATAGTAAAGCATAGCAAATACAAATAAAAAACATGGAAGAAGTATTAATATTACCAATAGGTCGAGGCACTGCCATAACTTGCAAGCAATCGAATGGGAGGTTATTAATAGACCAGATGACAGGATGCACTTTCTGTTGAAGATTCAACGAAATTGCAACCATGGCACACGTGTCTTGTCTCACGGCAATCCGGCTAAGGAATATAAATAAGCCTCTAGAAATACCCCATTCATTCACGCATTTATGTAATCATTAAATCTGTACATACCCAGCCCAAGTTTTCATAGGTTCGTACAAAATTAGCAACGTCGGCTCGTAATATCCGTGAAGAAATTGCATGTCAATTATATTTTCCATTCTTTCTTCAATGTCTCTAGCATTTACAGTGTACGATGCCAAAACAGGAGCTTTGCTGCTTCGCGGTGTACAGTGTTATTAAGAATATCAATTATGAAACGTCCAAGTTGGTGACATATTGTCAATACCTGCTAGTAGTAATGACAGTTACATCGACGTCATCTACGATAGAGTCCCGACGAAATGGCAGGATCACTACTTTTTTGCCATAAGCTATCATTGCCGCGCAACGGCCAGCCGGATCGGCACGCACAAACGGAAGCTGGAAAATCTGCGTATGACCGTTCTACGAATTGCAAATTTTCACAGTGATTAATACAAGATTTCAAAATACACGTCACTATTCGACTCCAATTAACTTACTCTCATGTCATCGTCTTCAAAGTAATGCAACGACAGTGTTTTCAGGTCATGGGTTCCTTGATCATACTCAACAACAGACAGCTGAAATTTGTAAGGCATCCAGTTGGGTGTTTAATAAAGGTCATATTTAGGATTGGCATTCATAATCATACACATACTTTGGCATCTTGAAAACTGAGCAGCAAGGCATCCCTGGGCGAGCCTGACAATTGAACGCATTGCATGGAAACTATATTGCCAAAAAGCTGATAACTTTGAACGCACTCCATCTTCATCTTTGGCAAAGCACTGTCTGTATATCAAATGAAATGTAAAGTAATCTGAATTAAGATATAATCACAGCCTATAACGAATTATTTCTTGTCACTAACCAACTGTCGAAGGCACCTGCTTTTCAATGGAGTCAAAATCAGGAGAAAGACGGAAAATGCGCAGATTGTTAACTCCAGCAACCACAAGTGATTTTTCATGTTGATTGAAGAAGTTGCAATACAAGCAATGTTCCACGGCAGTTGGTGGATGAGTTTGCTTGTAAATCGCGTACATCGCGGATGAAGACATGACTTCTGTCTATTTTCTTGGTCTTATATCGAAATCAATGGCCAAATTAGGATTTATTTATATGACGGGAAAGTAACACGAATGCTTTACAAACCTGTGTCACGATGCAATATGCAAAATCTTCAGTAAGTCGATCATCAGACGTTCAAATGCGTACTAATTAGAAGACAAAACGACAAACCCGACAAACCCACACCGCAAGGTTCACACACCGTTTCCTCACTTTATGATGCGGCCGCTAGGTGGAGCGATGTTATAACATACTAGGAGTGGCCAACGATGTTTCGCGCTCATTGGCTCCACCATGGTGGGCGCAGAACGGGATAAACTGCTGCTGACGTGCTATTGGTCATGACGTCAGTTTGGAGGGAGATGGCGGTTAATTTGAATTAAATTTTGTAATCCAAAACTTCAACAATAAAAATGCAGTTTTGTGCTTTGCAAAAGTCCGTTGAAATTTAACACAATTTCAATAATCATTTCGGTGGTAAAATGGATTGTCTCATTTCTGTGAAAATTTCAGTTTGACATCCAGGGTATAAATATTTGATTTCTCTAACTAATTACCCTGCTACAATTTGAAATATCTCGCGAAAAAAATAATATGTGCTTTAAAATTTCAATTGTTACACATATTATTTCTTGAGAGAACGACACTTGAATATTTTGGATATGAGGGTAGAAAGTACATAATATTTATGGGAGAGATTTCTAAAAAAAGAATGTACTAAAATTCAGAGAGAAAACCCCAAAATCATAGCAACAAGAGAAGGTACTACTAGAGAGAGATGTGAGACAAGACATCAAAATTAAAAGTGTAGAGAGAAATCGGTTAATTGGACGAAGATGGAAAAATTGTTAGATAGTCCATTTCCAAATTAAACGTATCAGCCACTACGGGATGCATACAGGTGAGCATAAATAATAAACCAGAAGTTAAATCGGACCAATATTAAGAAAGCTAGTCCCATTTCATTTAAATATCAAATTCTTCCCTCCGTTGAAGAACTTCAAATCCATGCTAACATACAAAAACAGACTGAAATTTGCAGACACCAAAGAAAACCTAGAATCCTGCTGTATGTTTGTTGTAACTTTAACCACGTTTATTATAATATAAAATCAGCCATTTTTATTGGTTTAATATTAGAAAAAATGGAGTGTAGCTATCGTTAAAGGCTGGAGCACCATCGGATAAGTAAGGGTTCTCACGAAATGCAAGAAATGATATAAAAACATTTGAAATATCCAAGAAATCATGGACTTTCTTAACGAAATAGGTATGGTGTTAGGAATGAGATAATAGGTTTTAACAATCCCAAAGCACCACCTCCTTGATAGTTCTCGCAATCTGCAATACATTGTGAAGTTGTAGCTTTATCGACCGGAATGCACTGCTGATTGAAGCACATCTGGAAAATGAGCAAATAATATGGTCATTTCAATTTCATCTAGAGATACGTATATGAAACTGAGCAACTGCATACCTTATTTTCTCCGCATTTTGCACCATTAGGTACAAGACCAGGATTAATAACATCAAGACCAAGGTCAAGTATGACAGTTTTGCATCCTAACACCTTTCCATGCGAATTTATGTAAGATCTACTCAGGTGAGCGGTAGACTCCAATCCAAACTCCAAACGTTCACTCGAATGCGTGCAATGTAGCAAACCACAAAATACGTCCCTGAACAATGAAGCCAATAATAATTATTCAAATAATTGTTATTTGTTATTTTCACCTGAGTAAAATATGGATGATCTCACTCTTCAGAACAAGGTTTAGAAGTTCCATTGCCTATGAAGTGGCCACAGTTTCCTCTCGAATTTCCTTTAGTGTTCATTCCAAAACATTGTTGGTCTGCTACCTTTCCTGAAGGACCCCAAAGAAGTTTGCATTGGTCATCGTGAGAATTACACTGCCCGTCAGAACAATATGCCTGATAAAAACCGGTATACTTAAGAACTTAAAATATGCACATTTGATCTGCAGATATAATTATTATATTATACCTCTTTAATTCCACATGACACGCCGTTCGGTTTGAAAATGTCTTTTGGACATACCTCACTGATACCATCACAATATTCTGGAAGGTCACATTCTGACGCAACATGACGGCACAAAGCACCCACTGAACGAACCTTGAAATACACGTATTCACTTGCATTTTAATAAGATTTACGCTTCTTTAGATAATACCATAGGCTCTATCTCTATATACCTGACAAAGATTGCAGCAGGACCCAGTTGCACAAAAAGCATTTGGAAATAATGTGCATGATGTTGCATTGCAACATGAGTTGTCACATACCTGTTTCAAACGTGATAAATACAACGTGTACTGAATATTCATAGTGCAGAAGAATATTTTATATTTTTTACAGATTGAAGCCCACAGTCGCATTCCTCGCCATTTTCAACGAAGCCATTACCACAGATTGGACCCAAAACAGTCTTGGGTTTGTTTCTCAAGCAATAATCAAGCCCTCTTTTAAACGATTTCGACAAGAAATCTTTGGAACACGATGACCAGTAATTTGGATTGAAAGAGCTGTAGTACACAACACAAATCCAACAATATGCTGTATTTACACGTGTTCTGTATGAGTTATCTTTTATTAACCTAATTATGTTTCCTCTTTGTCAATTAAAATACACGGAAAAACTGTTGCTATGCCGGCTTTATTCATGATCGCATGTTCATTCTCCACAAATTACACGTTAAAAGTTGGAATTAATATAGAAATTAATATAATAAAAAAAACCTACTTCCACGATGGAGTCATAATGCACTTGCTTTCTGGACAAAGACAGTGTTCTTCATCATGTTCCATTCCAAGACTGTGCCCAAGTTGGTGGGCAACTAAAGTCGCCTGTTGTCCAATTGAACTGAGCATCTGCAATGGTATGTATAGCATTTTAATTTGTGCTTCACATTACAAATGCATATTTTGGCCAAGCTTATTTTGTATGACTATTCACTGAACATGTCCGTTTTGCTTTTAGTAATTTTGGCCATATTTTTGTTGGCTAATTAAGTTGAGCACGAGATACACTACTTGGAATGACAAGACATTTACATAATAAAGTTTCTCCTTTGGATTCTCATAATAGCCGAGTGAGCAGGTCTGAAATTTGTATAAGTTGGTCTAAATAGTCGGTGGAGTCATTGAGGCAGCAAAATAAGTCAGGCCATTTAACAGCAATATACACTAGTGCCTCGAAAAAAGGGTCACATTTTTTATTTGTCAATAATTTTGCGAACACTTTATAGAAATTCACTAAATTTGGTAGCAAAAAATTGTGGCGACCCCAAATTAATTGTATCTTAAATCAACACCACACTGGATCGAGTGTGGTGTTGCTTAAATTACTAATTGATATTTGGATATCGGTCATGTGAATGCAAAATCGTATGCCATTCGTATGTCATTGTAGGGCTGCTCGAAGTTTGGTTAAAACTGGTTGGTGTCGTAATTATGTAAATTACTTGCTATTCATCGGTGTATTGAGAAAACGGGTACTAAGAAGCGGATTGTGCAATTAGAAAGAAGAATATAAGTATAGGAAAATCATGGGAAGCAGGCAGTTATTGGTTGACTTGAAGGAGGAAGGTACTTGTCCTTACCGGACACTACCATGCTGGACACAGTGGTGCTCAATACTATTTCGAGGTACTCAACAGTCAAGTCCTGAGTTTGACTTATCAATCAAATCAATTGCCTACACTGTAAATAATTTGTTTAACTTGTAAATGGCATTTTAGCATACTGAATATGTTCAGATTTCATTTGTGTTTAGATTCACCACATTTTCAACTTTATTCTGCAATTTGAACACTTAAACTAAATGCTTTAGCAAAGTGAACACGTTCAGTTTAATGATTTTTAAAAATTTGAACACATTATTTCAAGAATTGAACACTTGTGAAAAATGTGTTCTAAACCTAAATGGACCCCTTGCACAAGTGTTCAGTTTCTGCCCATCTTATAGCATGTTGGCACATGCGTTGCTTACTCTTTCATGTGCCATTTTGAGTTGAACGATCTTGGATGAGCAGCAAAGCAGTAATATTCAGTAAGCTCTTTCCATATCTCTTTGTAATTTGAAAAATAATTGGCTGCAGAAGAACTTATTTCAATTTTGTTTCCAGGCAGTGTCAAGCCAAATATATATGCACACTTGTACAGAAATTGCCCGACAAGATGGCTGCGTTTCATTGTGTACGGTGTAAACAGAATATTGTAGATGATTATATCCAGTTCGTTTGCAAAAATTATATAAACAACAATGAATCTTGTCCGCTGCCCGTTATAGAGTTAAAATGTCATTTGTACTTTTATAAGTATTATAAAAACACCAATTTTATTTTTATCACTTGTGTTCCATTATTAAACGGAAAAATGAAGTGTGCATTATCTAAACATCAGAAAGCTAAGCATGTTCTGAATCTAAATGCGTTTAAGAAACTAGGTGTTCTAAAAAGTCTGGCAAAAACGGCGTTTAGGGAAACGTTTAAGAGCTAAACACTTGTTTTTATACAGTGTACGATCAACTAAATTAGTGCATGTAACCTCGAACTGCTATGTGTAGCCAACACACCGAAGCCAAAACTGGCGGTTAACACAACCAGAAGACGCCACTGGTATCCGGACAGTGACTGTCGAGTGACTATAATATTTACACTAATATCTTGTTATCATTCTATTGTTATTGCTGTTGTTCTATTGAGATTTTTGCCTCTACGTATTTAATCGGTAGAGTCAGTTCATTGGTTCTCCACGGTTATTTATGAGACACACCACATAATACCTGAGTATATTTGACATCTTAGTCTTCTTAGTTTTTGCAAAGTTATTGACAGATAAAAACGTGGCCTTTTTTTCAAGACAGTGTAGTAGAACGAATTTAGTACCGTGGTCACAGTACCAGAAAATTCAGAAGAACACATCGTTCCCTTTAGTGTTTTTCCCAAAATACCACCAGGGAATTCCATTCCGCTATCAATCAGTTGGAACATAATTATTGATAAAAAGTCATGACATTTGAACTGACTCATTTATGAGGGACAGTCAAATGAAAACTGAACACCCATCACACAACACATCCCTCATGAAAGTCGGCAATACTGTTGTTATGTATTGACAGCACCATCTGTAGGGTACAAGGAAAGCATAATGAAAACGCACAGGCCCTCACGGTTGTTTTGCTATTGCTGAGGAGGTGAAAGTAGGGAAAAGTATGTTCGTCCAGCATTCAAAATGAATGCAAGCAAAGAAGAGCAGAGAGGTGTTATTCGTTTCTTGGTGGCTGAGGGTGCTGGAACTCGTGAAATTCGTCGTCGGATGTCTGTGGTGTATGGCGAACACTGCATGCCCCTTACAAGTGTGCAGGTGTGGCAGAAGAGATTCCGCGAAGGATACACATCACTGCAAGATGATTCACGCCCGGGACAGGCCCATCGAGTCATTACGCCTGCTGTGATTGCGCGGATTGACGGTCTGACCCGGGAAAACCGAAGAATCACCGAGGAAGAAATTTGTGTTCAGGTCGGCAATAGCCACGGCTCCGTGCATGCCATTGTCAAAGATCACCTGAAGTTCCACAAAATTTGCACGCAGTGGGTTCCACATCAACTGGTGGAGGAACAAATGATGAACAGAATGACTGCCTGTCTGAGTCATCTGCAGCGGTACCACGATGAAGAGTATGCGTTTCTGTCACGTATGCGTTTCCGTCCCCATACTGCCAATCTGGTGCAGGATAAGCTACAGAAATTTGGCTGGGAAGCACTGCAACATCCTCCGTACAGGCCAGATCTTTCCCCTTGTGACTTCCACAATTTTGGCGACCTGAAGAAAGGTCTTCGTGAACGTCGGCTTCATTCGGATGAGGAAGTGCAAGAGTGGGTGAGGTTGTGGATCCGTCAGCAACCTACCTCTTTCTACAAGTCTGGAATTGATCGTCTCGTTTCCCAGTGGGATCAATGCATTAACTCCTCTGGCCATTACTTTTGAATAAAACGATTTCCATTGCCACTTTGCAGCGGGTGTTCTGTTTTCATTTGACTGCCCCTCATATATTAGAACTCTGCTTCGATTTGGACTTGACTAGCAAGCTCGAACTACAGTAGAACGTCGTTTATCCGCACGTCAATTATCCGCAACGTCAATTATCCGCACACCTAAAACACACTTCTCGCTCAGTAAAATTGCGGTTTTTTCCTGTATTAACCATGACCTGTGCGAGTAGTGACTAAGTTAAACGAATTCGGAATGTTTTATCTATTCAGAAAAAGGGTAGAGTATCAATAGAACCAATAAAGGGGAGTGTTGAAGATCGGAAAAATGAATTTTTATGATATCAAAGCCTGAAAAGAATAAATTTTGAGCCGTGCATCGAAGTTATATAGCAAAGAAGGGTCCAAAAGAAGTACTGGGTGTACTGCACGTGTTTTTCTGCATTAAATAAAAGCATGTTTAATTATCCGCAAAAATCGTTATCCGCACAACCCTTGGTCCCAATTAGTGCGGATAAACGACGTTCTACTGTATTTAAAAGCCCAAACTGTGTGGGAAACGTACAAAGTGAATTCAATTACCATAAAATCTGAAATTGAACGCCGTCTCTAATTGAACGACCACACACGTGTTTCAAATGGGTACAGGGAGCCCAACTGCGTTAATTATACAGAGCAATTAAAAATTAATTTAATCTGAAATTCTCAATGTAGTCTACATATTGTCTTGGAATTTTGAATTCTTCTCTTGTACATCTTACTTAGGAAACTTAATTGCGAGTTAATTTAGAACATTATGCACTGTTTAACTGGTTATTAATTTCTTTAAAAATGTGATTATTTTAATTAAGTTCGCTTGATTTGTCACTCGAATTTGTGACCAGCTAGTCGAAAAACAGACCGCCACCCTCTAATTGAACATTGTCTCTAATAGACCGCCACGTCGACGGAAAGGTTAATTCGCAGTAAGTTTCTATTTCCCTCAAACGTTAAAAGCTGCAGCCATCTCTTTTGCTGCGCTAACTGGAAAAAAACTTAAAAATCAAAATGTCATGATATGCAGAACTAGCTAGTACGTCGTATTATCGTCGATCTACTTGAAATTATTAGGATACTTACGAGATAAGAACAGCGTTGTCATTTGGAAACTTGTGAATAAGTTGTTTCTTGCGGTAATGCAAGAAGTTAGTTAGTGTATTATCAAAGTTGTCTGAAATATTAATTTCATCGAAATCAGACCAAACAATTGTTCCCACAAGCGCAACATAAATGTTTAGGGGTTCGTATATCTGAAAATTAATCAAGGAATATTAATTATTATTTGTTGTTTGTATGCTGTATGTTATTTTCACAAAATATTAATAGACTCACAGCATTAACTGCATTTGCTAGTTGCTTGCTGTGTGCAACTACCGCTTCCAGACTATTATTCATCTCTTCATACTATGGAAATTATAAACAATTTAAATCATCGTTATTTATTGAATCGCAATAATAGTCAATTGTTATAATGAAATTATTTTGCGTTATACATATACTTACTCCAATTATTAACCTTTACAGACGATAACATTTTATTTTGAATATCATATATCTTGTAAGATACGTATCAAATGTTAAGAACATTATTGACTTAATTAGTTGTCCGGCAAAACATAAACCAGTAAAAAAATAATTAAACCAATAGTATATAGAATTCTGTTTTGGAGTTAGTTGTGATGCAACAGATATCGAATTCAATTTATAACGATAAATTTAAACATTGTTATAGTATCTAGAGAATTATCAGGAATTTATTATTTTAGCTTTAAATTAAGATTCCTGCGATGAACAAATTGTACTGAGGGTGCTACAATGCTATGCATAAAATGGAACTTTTGTATGCATATATTGTGCCAGCAAAATATAAAGAATCATTATTTCATTTTTACCGCTCTCTTGTCATAGACGATCATCAATTCCACGAAGCGCGACTGACTGTTAACATTATAAGGGTCCTGTATCTCAGAATTCCTAGCAAACTGAAGTTTTTTATTTTATTTAATAACGCGTCTATATAAAGTACCATAGAAAACTTACTCTATTGTTGTGCAACTCTTTCCCCTTAATAACATCCGTTGTCCCTGCAGCCAATATAAATTCACTTTAGAAAAACTGCGGCTGAAAGTTAATTACTACTTGTGTGTGCGAAGATTCAAAGAGTGTACGAGCAGAATCGGATGATTTCACAAGTTTATTGGGTTATTGTCACAAGTTGTACTGCCGTTGAATAATTAATTAGCATGTGAATGTTGAATATACACTTCAATCTAATTGTGCGCAGACTGATTAATTTGAGTACCTAGCTACTAATTTAACATTAGCCTCACATTGAAATATGTATACGAGTAAATGTCATTAAGTACTAAAATTGCTGTCATTCAAATAAATCGCCGAGTCGAACTTCTGTAAAAATGTGCGAAACTTCAAATGGGGCGAGCTTATTTCACCAAATATTATAATATATTAATTAATTAAATACCAGCTATTACCATATTACCGTTCATTTCTGAATGTCCTGTCGTCGTATGGAATATTCCAAATCCATAAATAACTGCGAGACATTGGATAATCATTTCAACAGTAAAACTCGTTTTTCAAGTATAGCATATAGTACGTGTTGCTGCCAAGGCTTTGCAGGCACTGACTGTGTAGCCTTGAAGTAAATTCCCTTATATTATTAATATTAAACGCATAGAAGGAAAGCACGCTTCCTTTACAACCCTAACAAAAATCGTTGGCTGTCACATGCATTTCACATGCATGCCACATGCCTGCAAGGCTGCAAGTGAAACATTCACAGCTTTATTGCAGACCTGCACGGTGCAGCTATGTGGCATGCATGTGAAATGCATGTGACAGCCTTATAAAGCTGCAAGTGAAACATTCACAGCCTTATTGCAGACCTGCGACAGCTTTAAAAAATTTTTGTTAGGGAAGGATTGGTATTTTTTTTATTAAAGAAAGGGTGTAAGTGTTGGAATTTGCGCGAAATTCCAGGTTCGGCAGCAGAGTAAACTCAACCAGGAACTTTAATAAACATATTTTGAGATAGAATCCGCTTGACTCCAACCTGGCTCTCCCTCTGACTTCGAGGTACTGAGAGCGATACAAGCGCTCGCCCTGTATTTATATCGCTCAATATGCAAAATAAGCTATTTCGCAATTCGATTAACTCCGACAAAACTCGTTAACAATTGCGCAACCCAGTTGGGTAACAAAAACACTGACTGACTAATTTAACAATTCCAACAGTAAGTTTTCGAGAATATGTAGCCTGCCTTATACAACAACTGCATGATCTCACTTTATTTAGTGTTTCCAAAAAAGATAAAGACAAAAACCGCTGATGCTATATTTTAGGGAAAGTTTTGCCTGAATTAATTTAGTAAGTGAAAGTAACTGTAATTCAATTGCAATATTGCTATTATGTAAAGCTTTTAATGACGGATTACAGCAGAACTAAAAAGATTTATCATGATTTACTGCTCTGGGCAAAGCACTTCAATCTATTACATTAATGTACTGGATTAAAATTGGCATCGATAAATACTGCATACAATTGGAGACAAGCTATACAAAACGCAACATGGTTCATTAAATATTCGAAATCTGATAGCTTGATAGCAACCATGCTTATAATTTTTTTCTAAAATCAGAGGCATTTATTTACAATTAAATATGGAATGTGGTTTATTTTAATTTGATGATTGGCTGCAACATTGCAATTGACATTGCTGGGCTACGAGATCGATAACCTTTCAACGTCAAATCGAATATCGCCATATCAACTTTCAATATGTAATTCCATAACTTTTCTCCAAATATCAGCGGTTTTCATAAGAATGGCCTATAAAATTTATCTTGAGACACCCCCGTATACCATGCAGCCTTCATACACGTATATTATTTTGTAGAATTATCGCATAAAACTTTCCCTTTCTGTTATGGGAAACAAATGATATTTCTGGAGAATTTTGCAGAGGATATCGTGCGGATGGTATGGATGCATATCGTAAACAGCTTGGATTTGCAGTATCCTTATGCGTTTAGAAGGGGTGTGAACAGTGCTTGCAGCATACATAAGTTGTTCGACAAAAAAAAGTAACAATATCCAAAGCATATACGCATGAAAAAATGATGCCTGCACAGGTCCTGCAGAACACTCATGAAAATCACTGGAAATGATGTAGAATATGTACAGTATTTATAGTGAAGTTGGTGAAATTATGCACTATGCGCAATACAGTATAGTTAATGTGAATCTTCTAAATCCCAGAAGTATATCTAGCTAGCTGAGATATGAATTAACAGTTTTTTTAGTTCAAACTTCAGCCCAAAACTGTTTGAGTTGACTAATATCAAAACAATCACTGCTTTTGCTACGTACTGTACATGTTATATACAATTCATGCAGTCTGCATATACATATCGCACGACCAACTGTCACGTATACATTCGAATTGCTAATATCCCGAAGTATGGATCTTTTGTCACAAGATTTAAGTATAACAGCCAAGAAGTAATAGCAAGCAAGTAATAGTGGTTGTCCAGTTAGAATTCATGTTGCCAAGTACCAAAAGTAACCCACCTCTGTAGTAAACATTTTTTGACGTAGTTAATTGTGTGATAATGTCATCTTGTTTGTTTAGAAAACTGCCCAGTTTCAAGAATATGATGGAAAGCTCGCGTAGACATACAGTATATGCTTATGAAACACCTAAAAACATATTTGGTTTTTTCATTAAAAAGTTACAAATCTTATTTCATGACAAGAGGTTATGATAATTTCAGATATATTGCTTGCATCAACAAACGACGACGGTAATAATTTTCTTTACAACTAATTTATTTGCATCTTATGCAAATTTCAGAGGGTGTTACGGAATCTATAATGGTCAACACATGCTTGACAAATGTGGAATATAGGCTCCAGAAGATGCGATACTGAAAGGTTCGACAAATAACAAGGCAAATCCCAATCGAATTGACTGCGCACCATAGCAGAGCTGAACGCGATCAAAACAGCACAAAATGTGACCATTGCATAAAATGTAAACATCGATCGTACTCCAGATTTTTAAATATTAAATTTCATAATTCGAACAAAATGTATATTAAGACTATAATTTTAAAAACATGTTCTTTTTAGAATTTTTAAAATTACATATGCAAGTCATAATTCCAATTCAGCGAGAGCCGCATTGCACGGACATGCACATATTTTAATTATTTCTCGTAAAAGCAAGAATATGTATTTGCAAACAAAAATTTCATACCTTTGTAGGCCTATCCTAAATTTGGAGGCTTCGGCGAACGACTTCTGGAATAATACCTCTGGAATTTTGATCGATTTCGCACTTTCAACCTTTCTCCCAGTTTGGAGCATTAAAAATGTTAATGTATTCCTGGTGTGGAAGAAAAATACCATTGCTCTTTAGACTTGTAAAAATCCCATTAATACACTATTAAATTGGCATTTATTATTGTATTATAGTACTTGCCTCATGTTCCTGCAAGCATTAATTGTTGAAATCTGGTCCTGATATTAATAAAATTTCATCAATGTTTGATGAGTTTCTCATAATATTAGCGATGTGCACTGCGCAAAGCTGTTGAATATGAGATTATCTTGATGAATGAACGTTTGCGGAGCTTATAATTAAACATAAGAATCCATGGTGTAGGGGTTCAAAAGAAAACATTTTTGACACTGCAGCAAATGCAATTAATTTTCAAAGAGTAATTTATTGGTCATATCATTTGACAAATAAATGAATATGATCATCCAATTATACCAACAGGATCAGCTTCACATACTGCACCATTCAAAAAGTTCGAGCAGCATTCGTAATTGAACCATTTATCTATGTAACTGGACCAGTATGAACAGTTATCGTAGCCTGACGAAGGAGGAATGCCGTTATGCCAATTTGAATAAGAAAGCGTGCGTCCTGAAGGTACCCATCTCCAATATCCATCCGAAAGCATATCATTGGCTCCAATCCACCAGTTACTATTCACAACAGTACCTGCAATACAAAGACATCGTGTTAATGCCGTAGTGTCAATTAAGCACAAATACCATAATGGTCATATGGTTCGTAAATTGAAATCGCCTATCCATACCAACTATTCTGCCCCAAACAACTTGCTTTGTTTTATAAACATATGAATTTTCTGTGTAATCCCTGATGTCAACGTTCTTCAATCAGGTATTGGACTGATTGGCCTTCAATGCATCTTGCATTACTTATTATAATAAAACATCTGCATGTATCTTATGTCATTAACTAAGCAAGCTTAGGTCAACCAAATTCACTCATGACACAAATACATGTATATATTACACAATAGAGCAAAGGCGATCTTTACATCAACCATGCAGTAGTTGGTCACTGGTTAAATCAGTTGCTTTTTTTTATCCAGAAGTGACCTCTATTATTTATTTTATTCCTCAACAGTCCAATGACAATTTGCCACCATTGCCTTCCTCCTGGAATGGTTGGGCCTACCTACGGCTTGACAGAAATGATTGTCTGACACCAATTGTAAGCAACTTGTTCTAGGTATAATCAATCTCTTAAATGCACTTTAGAGTAGTACGGAGTTTCTCTGCCTGTCCCACACATGCAATGAAGAATTCACGTTGAAAACTGAATTATTAATGTTGTGTAGTATTAATAGTAACTATTATGGCCACCATACTCCTCTATCTATATGTTTGAATATACGTGAATTACGATAGCGTATTTCCGTACTTAGCCCTTGACGATATTCGTAAAGATCAGTCTGCTCATCTAGAGAATCAATATTGACTAAATAGCCTCCTGCATATTGGCACGCCACATGAGCTTGATTCCACGTAAATTGTCCTTCAGTAAATGTGTAGCATCCATCTCCGACTTTATGATAAAGTCCTGGACACGTAAAGGCATTAATATAATCTGAAAGAAATGATAATGTGAATATAAATGCCCCACTGGAGTTCAATAGTCTAGCATGTGCGCACTATTGGGATGTATAGGTGCTTATAGCCTGAAACAAAAACTAGTATCCCGGACAAACTGCACAATTTCGATACCCCAGGCCTCATACCTGAAGTAATATTTTGTGATATACATATGTATAACGGCAATCCGTACAAAAACCATGAATAAAATTGACTTGCTACAAAAGGCTTTCCAAACGCTTAACCAATTCTTAAAATCGTACTGCATATTCTACCAATCAATAAATTAATAATTTGGAATCGTTTTTCAGTCATCTGAGCAGTTCAACAACGCAAATATCATATGAAGGAGTGTTTTTTTTGGCGAGTTTCGCCTAATAAATTTTATTCAATCATTTTGCTTTTAGGATAGCATTTTGCAACCGAAACGGTTATACAGGGTAACTCAAGATAAAGTTTATATGCCATTATTACAAAAACCGCTGATATTCTGAGGAAAGAAATGTATGTATACTATAAGGTATAAGCAAGATATCATACTTACAGCAGGTGGAAGATAGCAATAATATCAGGAGAAACGAAGTCCTCATGTTGGATATACTTTCTATATTATTTTGTACATATGCAACTACGTGCACTTCTTATATTTTATGATGGAGATATTATATTTCAATATATTGCAAAGTCATGCGACAAACAAGTGACTTGACATTGCACTGTCCAAGGAGCACCATTCTTGTAAACACTGCGCACGTGCTATTAAAAGTTATTATGAAGGTATATGTATATGCAATTGCAGCTGAAGAATGACTTTAATTGCACATTTCTGTCTTTAGATCCGCACCTACAATAAAATTCTAATTCGATTTGTATGTAAAAATTACAATTACAATCGAATTGAAATGGATTTAACTTTGCCAGTTGTTGCGATTGGTGAGTATAATTCAAATTATGAAAATGTAGACCACATTATTGTGAACATGTTGCCGGAAACATGTATATTTTTTCTGTTATCTCGGAATCTGGACTTCGAGCTGATCCTGCTCTTAAAGATTAGTTGCTCGGCATCACGATTTGAGTATAAATTGAGGAGCACAGTGCAGGCATTTGGTCCATACATATCGTTGTACCGATCAATAATACTAATCCTTCTCCTTTATAAGAGAAATCATTCAAATGTAGTTCAAACAGTTTTAAATATATTTTGATGAGGCGATTGCATTAGTATGTATAATATTTTGAGCATATTAACATGTCGTCATAATGACCACCGAAAAAATTATGTTGCACATTGAAATTTTATTGATGACTGTATTATACTTTTATCAACTGTTTGTTTTAAAATAATTCCATGTGGCGAAAAATGCGAAGATACATCCATTTTTGAGGTAGAATTTTCAATATTTTTTATGCCTAATATCCACTCTTGCTAATATCAAAATTCAAAGATTTTCCAAATTTCGTGAAATCCAGGAATAGCAGCATGGCAATATGCGTGTATGCCATATATGTAGACACCGTGGTACAGAAGAGCAATGTTTATTACTAAAATGTTTTGTTTTCTTTCAAAGCGGGCGTTGGAGTAGATTCAACCATGGCTAAATTAGTTTTATTAATCTGATGTGAATCAGGTTCATCCAACTTTATTTTCAAGTCATTGTGCTGCAGGCTAAACACTATAAAGCATTTTCTCAAATACACATCTACGTTCTAATATTTTAATCCCATCAGGTGAAAAACGTTGAAAACGTGCGTGTGAAAACTCTTGACTGCAACATCCGCATTTTGAGAATTTTAATGGCATTTCTACAGCTAACGTTACTTTCAACCCTGTTTGTAATTCGATATGGACATCTGTTGCTTGGTAATTTGTTTTGAATTAGTAACTACTTTATGCGAAAGCAGGCAATAACTTGACGAATTATAAATTTTATTTGAAGTCCTCACATTTGTAATAAATGGGTAAAATTATATGTATAAAGCATTTATCCTATTATACCATCAGGATCTGTTTCACAAAGTATGCCATTTCCAGTTGGTATGGTACATTCTTCGCTAATCCAGTAATTAGAAGGGTTGTACCAACTTGCGCAGTCAGCATAATAATATGAAGATGGTTGTCCGGCTGCCCACTTTGAATAATCAACAGTGCGTCCTGATGGAGCCCATCGCCATTCGCCTTCGCCAACGATATCATTGGCACCAATCCACCAGTAAGTAAAGGTAGACCCTACAAATTGTACAAACGCAACAATATCGCATTAGCGTTCTTGTTCCAGTGAAAGTTCAGCGACACAATGTGCTATATACATATGAACTAATTGACGGCAATATTGCATATTGACAATATAGAATTGGGTACGTGTGGGGGCTCATAATAGTAAGAAATGTATATATATGCTTGGAACATTTATTACCTAAGCCTTGACGATATACCAGGAGATCATTCTGTTCGGTGGCGGATTCAATATTAGCTAAATATCCTCCAGCATACGAACAAATAAGGCTGGCATTAATCCAAGACAAGTTTTCTTCGGTAAATGTGTAGCAGCCATCGCCAATCTTATGGTACAATCCTGGGCATGTGAATGCCTCAGCCGAATCTGAAATGAATTATGTATTATCCTATTAAACGTAATATTTCCTTCATTTATTATGGGAAAATTGTGTTCCAGTTACGAAATTTAGGATTAAGAAAGACTTTTTGGAACCAATTAGTTAATTCCGTAAAACCAATTAGTCCGTAAATCCTTTAATTAGAACGCCCAATTTCATTATAATTCTGGCTCTTTCTAAAACCTGAAAGCAATAAGATTTTGCCTAATCGATTCTGTATCCTTAATGTTCAACTCATTTACCCCAAATAGAGTCCGTGTTATGAAAACATATAATCAAACGTACAAACTATATCCAAGCTATAACTAAACCGAAAATCAACAGCAATCTCTTTGCACAATGTTAGATCAACAGCTTGGTTGCATACTTACAAATGCTTACTAAGAAAACGGCCAGCAATTGAAGTCTCATGTCACTAATATTTCAATCTTCGTTTGCAGGAGCAACTATGAAAGTAAACTAGTAAGCCAGTAGCATTTTATATTATACCGTGTACATAATATAATTGTTTATTGAAATTCGACACATACACAAATACAATATTCAGTTACCAAGATTTATGGCCCATGGCCGTGGACTATCACCAATGATACCATAAGTTCAATATTACTACAGCTTGACCCATTTCAAAGTGGTATAAAACACTTTTTAAAAAACCGCCACATATAATTTTGCAGATAATTAATGAACCAGAGCACACACACACACATATATACATGGCAGTTTTGAAAATCTGAATACTTAGTTTCAGTTTTCACTAGGCTGTTATGGCGACAGGGGCCTTTTGATTTGCTGTTTGATGTTAGCCTCGATTAATGGACCTGTTTTCGGATTGGATGATGACTGCTATATGTCAAGTGGCGCACTTATTTAGTTGATATTCCAGGAACAAAATCTGCTGCTGCCTACCATTGTAGGCAGCAGCAGCCACATGTTTAACCCTCCGTCGGGCGTACCTGATCTGCCAGGCACAGCAACATTTTTCTTTTCCCCTCTTCCCCCTTACAGCATCAGAACCCCTCCTGCTCAGTACCTTCCCAACATTTTACGGGGAACCGAACCTATGTGGTCAGTTTTCCCACCACTTCTTTGGAGAGGCGCAAAAACGCCTTTTGATCTATCAGGCTCACTGCGCCCGATGTCGTTATTGGTCAAAGGTCAGCAGTCCTTCATTAATTCCTCTAAAATAGCGTAATGTTCTCATTTTATGAATGCATAGTTTCATTAAATACATTATTGTGAAGGTGAAGAATTTTTGTTTTTTCCTCTAAGTTACTTAGAACCGATTTTATGGGCATTTTTCAAAAAGTGTGCTTCTCAGGCGCAGTGCGCCCGAACGCGTGACAAAATGTGCACTCGATGCAGAAGTATAATATTACTTCTTATTTTTAAGTTACTAAACGTATTTGTTGCATAAAATTTCATTTATTTCATTAGTATACATCCCTATTCGGCTTAGTACAGTGTATTTAAATTTATTAAGATGTAAATTGCCAAGAAACATCAATTTCATATCTGTGCCTGTCAGGCGCAGTGCGCCCGATCTAAGCTGAAAATGGGTTCGCCCGACGGAGGGTTAAGGTATGCAACCGCAAAGATCACAGTGAAATCCTTTAATCTTAACAGACAATAGTCAGGCAATTGAATTTGCTATAAAACGGAACTTTCCAACGGTTAGCTTGACCACTGACGATCGATCAATGCCAAAAAAAGTTTTTATTGAATGTATCTGAATCTTATTATAGTGGCACCACTATAGCTTGAGAAAAGGGAGGGGCTTAAACAGGTTTGTAGAGTGAAGATTAGTTGCCCCAGGTCGGATGGGCATGATATCGAGTGACCGATATATGTATACATTGTAACAAAGGCAAAAGTAAGCGATGAGCCAGGACAATGCCATTGGTCTAAAATTTTCTCAAGCTATAGTGGTTTCACTATAATCCAATCAACAACTCGATTTTTATATCATGGCATTTCTACAACCAATTTTACATTCAAATTCATCTATCTTTCAATTCCGGTCTCCCATAATGTCATCTAAATGGCCAAGCCTTATAAGAACACCTTGGAAGGGGAAGGAGGATTCAGTGGTAGATTTATCTCTGGGGCAAGAAGGATTGCTATTGGTAATGTCCATGCACACAAATGCAAATGACCCGTGAATGAAACCAGAAGAGGAAGGGTGAGAGCTAGAGAATGTGTTTTGTTTGTGCGGTACAGGTGCGAAGGCTTCATTTAGAGCCCCAACGAGCTTCACTAGACCACTGGTGTAGATACATGGTGGTCAATTTGTTACCCTTATGCACTTGATCATTCCTCCACAAAAAACGAAGTTCACGCGATCATTTTGCATTCAGCCACATAATGCAGAGCATACATGCTGCAGATTGAACAAAATCATCACTGCAGTTCAAAATGTAGGCCTTTTTAAACGTATTTCATCATTTGATTGAAATAAAACAAAGTAGTTTTCATGAAACTGTGTAAAACAAATTCACACAGGAACGTTTCTACTGACACCATCAGGTGTCTCATCCAAAACAAGGAATAACGATTACAAACAGTAAAACGCCATCATCTTTAATAATAAATATAATCTTTGTGTATAGTTTCAATGGGTTCGGCAGTTCCCAGATTGGATTATTGCTGTTGTGTCAGGTGGCGCAGAAATCATGTCAAGTGAAATCAAATTTTAAGAGCTTGTATTATTTTAAATTGAAGTTCTGACAATAAAAAAAATTGTTTGATAAAACTTCATTTGCAAGTCTTTGTGCTGGTTGGAATTGCAGGCTAACCACTTAAGGTAACAATAACAGTGCATTTGCTCTTTTATTATTAATAAACAGAATTTCGAATGAGCTATGAGCTATTATTTTCCAGAGCATGTTCAAACTTTGAGAACATATGACAAGACACTTGACTGCATTATCCCGATTTTTATATCCTTGATAGAATTTTAGCTGCCAAATTTACATTCAAAAATCTCTGTCAATCAGTCTGTCTCCCCCTATTCATGTTATTGGTATGGGCATCTGCTGCAAAGTACCTACCTCATGAGTTTGTTAATTGCTTCCAATTTGACAACATAAAGGTTTTATTTGAACTCCACACATTTGTATTACATGGATAAAAATGATACAATAAACATTTATCCTACTACTATACCCTCAGGATCGGCTTCACACAGTGCACCATTGCCACTGAGTACTGTACAATCTTCGTTAGTCCAGTAATTACCATTGTTGTACCAACTTGCACAGTCTCGCGCGTAATAACTTGAGCTAGTTGATGGGTATCCGCTTCCCCAATTTGCATAATCAACACTGCGTCCTGTCGGAGCCCATCGCCATTCACCTTCGCCAACGATATCGTTGGCACCAATCCACCAGTAGCTCCAAGAAGAAACTATTAATTGTACCAGCACCACAACATCGTATTAGAGATATTGCTCCAATGAAATAATAGAAAAATGTTATTCCGGGTTGAGGAAAGTGGAATTAATTGACAGCAATATTGACTACCGCCAATTAGTTCCACTTGTATGATTAATTTACCCACACATTATACAACCTATGTAGTTGCATTGGTCGTAGTTACCGTCCTCGAGGTATATCATAAACATTACAGGCATTATACCAGAAAGTCATTTGCAACGCCGCAGATATCATTTTCGAAAGTTTCTAACAGTAGTGAACAATTAATATTTTTTGTCTTAATTGGATAGGGCCACATTAAGCTCTTGTAGATCCGATTAGTTTTAATTATAAAGTGGTACGTTAAAATTGCCACATAGAATCATCACTGTAAACGTTATTTCCAAACAGGCAAAACTTTTGTATACACTCTGTATGTTCAAACGCAGATAAATTATTCTGTTATCATAATGTGAGGATACTATTTCACTTCAAACAAAATGTAAATTATGAATGTATAGATGCTTGCAATATTTATTACCTATGCCTTGGCGATATACCAGGAGAGCATTCTGTTCAATGACGGATTCAATATTGGCTAAATATCCTCCAGCATACGAACAAATAAGGCTGGCATTAACCCAAGACAGGTTTTCTTCAGTAAATGTATAGCAGCCATCGCCTATCTTATGGTACACTCCCGGGCATGTGAATGCCTCAGCCGAATCTGAAATGAATTATGTGTTAACCAGTTGGCCGTTATAATGTTTTAATGGCCAATTATATTTACTTCTTATACTTCAATTATTGTCCACATGTTGTTTAGGACAAACAGGCATCCACAAAATGATTTAATTTACACCTCTTCTAATTTACTAAATGTGCATATGCAATAATTTAGTATTATTCTAGCCACAAAAATATTTGTAATCCAATCACAAACAGGAATGTTTTGATAAGGATATATTACTCCATCGCATTTTATTACTACTCCGTTAAAAATTCTAAATCATAATGATTCCTCCAATAATTTCGAAATCACACTCACCGCGTTTTTTTACAATAGTTAGTTAATGCAACCTCTTTATTACTACATGTTCAGATTTGCTGTTCAGCAACTGAAAATGATGTAATTTTGAATGTTCAACTTATTTACTCCAAATATCGTCCGGTGTAATTAAAAAATATCCAACGCACAAACTAATCAATTTTATATTAAATAACCCTGTAACTATATTATATGGATCTTTAACCAAGCTCTAACTAAAGCCAAAAATTGGGAACAATCGCCTTGCAAAATTTTAGATCAACAGCCTGCATGGCTGCATACTTACAAATGCTTGCTAAGAAAACGGCCAGCAATTGAAGTCTCATGTCGATCGTTTGCAGGAGCAACTGTGAAAGCAAAAGCTAATCAGTAGCCTTTTATATTATATATATCATAAAATTATATTATTTATATATCCAACACGTACACAAATACGATATTCAGTTACCAATATTTCAAAGCCCATGGTCGTGGACTGTCACCACAGAAATCATGAGTTCAATATTACTATATGTCAGCTTGACCCATTTCAAAGTTGCATCAAATATTTTAAAAACCCCGCCACACATTATAATTTCACAGATAATGTACCAGAGCAAGCACACTATTATTGCAGAAATGGATCTGCTTCACAAAGTGCTATGCCATTTCCACTTGATTCGATTCTTATCCTTTGATTACAATAATTGCGCGCCAACTTGCGCAGTCCCTAACAAAAATTGTTGGCTGTCACATGCATGCCACATGCCTGCAAGGCTGCAAGTGAAACATTCACAGCTTTATTGCAGACCTGCACATTGCAGCTATGTGGCATGCATGTGACATGCATGTGACAGCCAATTAAAGCTGCAAGTGAAACATTCACAGCTTTATTGCAGACCTGCGACAGCTTTGGAATTTTTTTGTTAGGAGTCCCATGCATACCGACTTCAACTAGTTGTTGGATATTTGATTCTCTAATTTGTATAATCAACATTGTGCCGTGATGGCATCCATCGCCATTCTCCTTCACCGACGATATCATTGCACCAACCCACCAGTGTGTCTAGCTGGAAACTGTTTTGCACTCTGGAATCAATACAAGTTCTACTGGCCGAATAATTGAAATAAAGGACCCTCAGAAACGAAGGTGGTGTAGTGCCCATACAGGTTTCGGTGTAATATATACTACCAAATACAAAGAAGCTGTACTCAATTTCATCAAGTAAAGCCTCATCCAAAATGATTGACACAATCAGACATAAGTATAATTTTCATGTTGTATGGAAAATTTGCAATCTTGGATTCAACATTATTGTGCAAATTTCAAGAATGTGGGAAATGCCGTCACGTTTGAATGTTTTCTGTACCGTCATAATTCATCTATTTGATTTTCCTAAGGACTTTGTAACGTATTGAAGATAATCCTTCGCGTTTCTAGGTAAATTTATATAGCAAAATTAGAGATCTACCCAGCTGATAAACCCAGTGAAAATTTGCACTGTCATGTCTCTGGCGTAAGGACGACGACATATGAAACCTGGTGGCGTCAAAGTTAATTTAAAACCAAAACATGCATTCATAAATGAATTGAAAAAAACTGCAATAGCAAAGCTCAAAAACATGTATTACTTTACATCGCGTGTGGTTTAGATTACTACAGTATATTGAGAATTTATTGAAATAAAAAATAGGCTTAGGGGAGTTACATGGTTGATTTATTTTCCTAAATTGTTTCATTTGAATAAGCAAAATGTATTATCATTCATTTGGTGTAGTTACAGTGCAGTGGCCACAAAAATCTCAAATAGACCAAGACCAAGAGATTGAAATGTAGCATTTTTAGATTACTTATTGCAGGTCACTTAGGTTGGAAACTAATTCTGCAGCATGTCTTCTGCTGTAATGTTTCATCTTTTCTTACCTACTCAGCAGTGCATTATAGTGGAACAAATTAGTACATGATTTAATAAAAATCACAAAACACGGATAGCAAAAGTAATAATGAATATGAAAAACTGCGTGCTTTAGTAGGCTAGAAGAGCAAAATAGTAATAACCATGTTGTCATGATTAAAATTGGAACACTGGAAATATTTTATTAGTCTACTAATAAGCACTTTTACATTTATCAAAGTATGTAGGCGAGATCAATTGTTCATGCTGCCTATAGAATGTGAACAATAACTTCTCCACAGGATCCACTACGCATAAAATTATAAATAAACAAAAAAAGTTGCAATTTAGCTGAACAACACAATCGAGTTCTTATGTGAAACAATCAGTTTCCATTCAGTTACAGACTGCTGTTACGGACAAGATCTTCAATGTGTAGATCACAACTCAAGATGAGATAATACTCCTGCGTACAGCAGCGGAAAGATAAGGATTAGGGTCCGGATCTTCTGACAGTAGATCCAAATTGACCCACTCTCGCGAGGCACTTGATCGTCTTACTGCATCAATTACAGCCTGGACATACTGACCATCATCAAAAGTAGCTGCCGCAGCAACTGGCTCCTTGATCCAGCTTTGCTTGTCCTCTACAGGCGCGAAGGCTTCCCTTAGAGCCCCAACAAGCTTCACAAGACCCTTGACGTATATACGTGGTGGTGACGCCATACCAGGTTCCTCCTCATGAAGCCGGCAATGATTTAGGTCCTCCACATCCAAGTAAATAACTTCCTCCCTCGGTGTTGTTCCTAAGGAACCAACACGCTGTCCATACAGATCCCCACCACGGATCACCAGATGGCCCTTAGTGCCACACACCATCAACTCCTGTGTAAATTGCCCTGGTAGACAGTTGTTGAGTGTGACTGTGGCCAGGGCTCCATTGGGCATAGCCAGTTCAAAACAGCAAAAGTCATCACCGGTTATATGCCGAATGCCATTAACTGCCTCTGTTGTGGGACGAAAGGTCCTTAAAAGCCCGTGAACGCGGATAGCTCGTTGGCCAGTGACGTATGCGAGGGCATCAATGACGTGACTACCCACTGCGTTCAGCACTCCACCACCCATCACATGGTCACATGTCCAATTGTACGAGCGCTGTGCATCTATCGCATGACCACAGTGGACACGAACCTGAATAACATTCAAAAAAGATGCCCTTGTATTTCAAGTCTGAATATAAATGGAAAAAATTCCGGATTAATAAGACATAGTCTGCAGATTTCCATATTAATTATGAAATAAAGAAGTCACAGAAAATTGCATGCTGCTTTATTATGGTATTAATTGGTAAGTACCGTAGATCAAATGCAGTAAACTGCGAACAGAATTGAATAGATGCTTGCATTTAGTCACACCAGTGATTAATACGTTGTATATCACATAAAATTTGGCACTCAAAAGCACAGCGATCCGTGCAATAATGACAGCATAAATAACAATTGTGCAATGAATCTTTTAATTTCGTCATTAAAAAATAGAAACAATTCAGGGTTGGACATCATTTGACCTGCAATTATTGGCAATACCGAATTATTTCAAAAAGCTATAGATACAACAGTCTAGACATAATTACGTACTTTGAACTATGTTTCAAAATCTAGATTTGTCAGCAGGGAAAAATATATAATTTCAGCCAGTACTAAACAAAAAAAATCACTAAGCTTGTACATTACATGCGCAAGTACCTCATTTTTAACTGTACGATTAATAAATAAGTACAAAATGATTGAAATTAACGCGTTTAATTAGTGGGTGCGGTTATTTCCATTTTATTTTTTGGTTGCTATATTTGCATTGTGCAAAATAGTAGTCTTCTTTCAAGTCACGATTGCGTAATTTTGAGCTGCCCAGTGTCTTTGAGGAGCGTTTATTATCAATATTCGCATGCATAATTTCAAACGGGGGAAATGAATAACCTCACAAACTGTGACGTCACCAACGTAGTCGTCCAGGATACAGCGGCGCATCATGGCAAATGCGGGCAAAAATCGCAGTCCATGACTCAATAACGAGATGAGAAGTGGGTAGTATTGAGCCGCACGGACCATCTTGAGCACTTCTGCCTGGCAAAGACCGGCCGGTCGATCACATACCACGTGCTTGCCGATGCCCAAAGCCTTGACGGCGATCTGGGCGTGTAAATTCGGTGGACATGCAATGCAAACCAGGTCGACATCTTTGCGCAATAGAACTTCGTCAACTCGACACGTGCTGAAACCAATGGCTAGCTTTTCAGCCGCATTTCTGGCAGCATCCGGAGTTCTGCCCCAAATTGCCTCGACTTTGAATCCCTTGGCTCGCAAAAGTGGAACCAACACATAAGTCGCGGACCCGGTACCGAACACACCGACACCGGGTAACATCTTCCAGCCAACACCTGCAATGACACTCACTCACCTGCAGATCATGGAATGTCTGGAACCAAAGCGCCGTTATTCACCCAACTAGGCTCGATGCTTAAACGCCAAGTGGCGCCCTCAACGGCTAATTGCGTAACTCGTCCGTATGCGGCCTAAGGGGCCATCCACAAATGATGTCACGCTTATGGACCCTCCCCTTTAACTCCCGCGTCACACAATTGTAACATTATCTTGAATCCCCTCCCCCGTCACGTCCCAAAATTCTCTGTGGTAAACCGAAATAAAATACTGATGAAACGCACAGTTAGGGAGCATTCATAAAGAAGCTTCGCCAACAGGGGGAGGAGGAGGTATCGGCGACCTGACTTTCACAATACCGCACACAGTTAATATAGCTGGCTGACAGAATAATTAACTACAGAGGAATTCGCTTAAGTGTCACTTTCAGTTTTTGTCAGCCCAGCAGCGAAAGATAACATTATTTCAGTGTCATTTCAAAGCCATTATATTCCAGTTTTGTGTAATAAAGTTGTCCACTACTTTCACTTATCAAATGACCTGATGTCTTTAGGGTTTCGCTTCATGTAATTACTGCTGCGAAATATGCATGCCCCTTGCTATAGTTTTCCCAATTGTGGTGAATTCGGAAAATGTGTTCCTTTTTTCATCCTGCTGATGTATGAATATCCCTACATTCAGTACACTTGGTGAAATTGCCTTGGCTCCAAAAAATAATTAAATTTGCACAATTTCCTCTGAAATGACATAACCTGTGTATAAGCAGACTAGGGACACGGCATTATATTATTCTGAAGAAAATTGTGATATTGTAATTTTTTGCAGACATTATGACTCTTGGCTATAGATATTGAATTTTCATCTTTTAGATGAGTTGCACAAAGCTT
>WWPM01021311.1:0-11838 GCA_023279145.1 Glomeris maerens
TGCCACTGCATATTCAGATTTTTAATATGTATAAGTATGTGATAATGTAAAAGTTGGTTTGGGGGAGGCACAGGACAACAGCTCTGTATAAAATGCGCTTATATAAATGTTGGCAATTCGCATACTTTTGGACGGTATTGTACCTTCAAAAAGCTTAGTAAAACGATAATAAACTATTTTAAAGTAACAAAATACAGACAAACGGCATTAGGTATTTATCTTTTCTAAAACATGCCAAGCAATCATAATTCCTGTGGAATATACAGTATATAGGTGGTGTGTATAAAAAGTTCGGTGAATGGTGTCACTAAAATTCAAAAACAGAATGCACATGGGAAATACATTTATTGGCCTTTATTTATTTATTGGCCACTGAACA
Source organism: Glomeris maerens (assembly GCA_023279145.1). Classification (NCBI taxonomy): domain Eukaryota; kingdom Metazoa; phylum Arthropoda; class Diplopoda; order Glomerida; family Glomeridae; genus Glomeris; species Glomeris maerens. The sequence continues at coordinate 380 of WWPM01021311.1, forward strand.
TTTTATACGCACCACATATACCCTGAATCAAAGAATATTTATTTGAAAACCGAAAATACAATTTCACAAAATAGACAAAATCTTTCGTTAGGTTTAAGGTATTGCTCAAAAGACTTTAAGAAACCCAAAGTAAAGGATGATAGTTCCAACTTGGATATACATAATATTAACCTACAGGGTGGTGCGAAATGATTGACCCTCTCCGTTAATACACTTCTCAAAAAGATACCGAAAAACTTAATATATTATTTTGTAGAGAATTCAATTCTGTGTAGGACAGTAAAAATTCATTGCAAAATTCCTTTCCATTCACACTTTATTGACGAAGAAGCAAAATCGAAGCTCATTTTTGACAGTTGAAAATTTGCAAAAATTCAATTTTTTGGTGTTTGTTTACACTTTTTAAGTAAACTTGCTTTCAGTCAACGGTTCTCGTGTCCTGTAGCTGAAGTGCTGCATTGCCAAATTTGACACCCCTATGCAGAATTGAATTATCTACAAGATGGTATATTCAGTTTTTCTGTATCTTTTTGGGAAGTTTACAAACGGAGGGGGTCAATCATTTCGCACCACCCTTTATATTATGGAGTTAAATTGGATGGTAAACAAATGCAGTATACCTATATGCTATATTTTTATTACCTGCATGGAACCGCATTATGCTACCCGATTAAAAATTCAAAATTGTCCTGCAGAAAGTTAGGAGTCACTTAACATTTTTAGACTGTTATATATTATACAGCTATACACAGCAATTGTCTATTTAACCCCTCGTTTGCACAAATTCACCATGTACGTTATTCAGGAACACTACCAATAGGAGGTTTAGCGCTATCAATTAACTAGTTAAATGCTAGCCAATACAAATTTAAAACAATTTCTGAATATGTGAAAGGAAGTGCAAGTCTTTTATTACTTATATATTATGTTTCAATGCACATGGTTGATTTGCATATTTGTCATTTTATTTGTAGCATAAATGCTTTTCATGAAAAAATGACATTGGAATACGAGACACCCTGCGAGCATAAATGGCTTTCGTTTTTCAGGGAGAAAAATTCGCGCTCAACATATAATTCGCACTTGGACTTTTGTGCGATGCATCATGCAGGTCTCTAAAAGTTGAGGCTGAGGACGAAAGGGCGTGTCAGCAATCACGCGTGGTTTTTCTTGTTGCTGACAGCATTTGGCGTTTCGGCGAATCGCACATTGATTATAGGACAATTTGGGAAAAGCAGTTGAGCTTGGGAACAGAGAACGCGTTTATGGGTCTATAGATTCAAGAAATAATGGCACGGAAAACGGCAAAAGACCCTTTAGTTCAAGGCCTAGCTAATAATAAAGCCCCAGGCACGTTAAGAAAAGTGCATATCGCGAAATCGGCAATGGGCGCCCATGGGCCATAGGCACTACAAGATGGGTGGGTGGGTTGGTTGCGTGCATTGCTGCCTAGCGTTTATAATTGGCCACAAACGTCTCCCCACGTGCCCTTGCTGTATCTCCAACGCATTGCTCATTGTGATCCAAAGCAGGCCCTTTGTAACGCCCTAGCGGGGAGTTTAAGCTCAAATAAGGCAAAGGGCTTATTCGCGGTTTCAGTGCATACAGTTTCGCGCACCCTGCAGTGTCAGCAAGAGTTAGTGTGAAGCATATACATACACCGCGCAATTTGAGATTTTAACTCCCAGAATAAGCCTTTATCAGCAAAATGAACTTTAATTGAAGTTCCATAGTTGACAATCGCGCTGCCGATTCCAATATTTTTGTTATATCACTATGTGTTAGGGCGAATATTAGAGAGATTTAGTAGGACTTAACGTGGCTAAATTTATGACGTTTCATCCTCGTAGGAACTGGTGTCACTAAAGAGAACAAGTAGGACACCAGTGGCTACGTCACGAAAGAAACGTCATAAATTTATAGCCACGTTATGTCCTATTAAATCTCCCTATTTTCGATCCTTAGTAATACACTATACGAACTAAAAACTATTTCGCTTGTTAGTGTCATTTATAAATGGCTCCAGAACTCAAAAACCAAAAAAAAGTATATCAACCAAGTAATATTTATTTCATATTAGTAGTTTATTAATGCACTTGTCATTATATACAGGGTGTTGCAGAATTACAGGGACAAACTGACAGGGGTTATATGTAACTTAAAGTCCAGTGGAACCTCGATTATTCGTCAGGCACGGGACCATAGCATGACGGATAATCAAGATTCTGTCCAATAAAGTACATTTTTATATAAATTAACGCAATAATGAAGTATACAATACGAAATGATTTTGTATTATTAAAGATAATAAAGAATTGAAATGTGGTTGTTTTAGAATCGAATTAAGGTGTTTGTTTAAAAAAAAATTGTCAATTTTGTCAACAAAACTGCTGACGAGTAAAACTATCGACTATAAATACAGTAATGTATTAGTGAATAAAAGCATCAAAACTGTGACGGTTAACCGAGGTAACGGCTAATCGGAGGACGGATAATCGAGATTCCACTGTAATAGCATATAAGGATCATTTGTGCCCTTCAAACTTTCAACCCATCTCCCTAAAAATATCAAAAATTTCTTTATATGCCTATTTCTTGTAGAGTAGTGCTTTCAACTTTGCAGTCAGCTGTAAGAGTGATGGGTAGAAATCTGTATAATTATGAGCCCTTTGACCAATAAGGAAGACGTCATGACGTCATGTTTACGTTTCATCCTCCTACAACAGACGGCAACGTTGGACGTTCTACCCTATATACTAATATAGCATAAAGAAAGTGTGCCAGTTAGTTGGTGCACTCGACAAATCGGAACTGAATCCACCTGTCACTATTATTCCAATCAGTCTAAATTCATGCATATAAAGCTAATATACAGGGTGTCCCAAAAACATGCGACAAAAATGCAAGGACTGATGCACTAGACGGTTCTAAGCATATTTTGTTCTCTTATGATTTTTGATAACCCGCTCTGTTTTGAAGATACAGGGTCAACCGGTGGGTTGCGGGACCCCTTGGAACAGCACTGCAATCCAAGTTTGTGCTTCCCTGTTTTGCACCATTGTTATAACGAGACTAGCTGGGAAGCATTTCCATGGGGCTGCACTGCGCATCTCCCAGACAATGTTTCTGAAATGGGCTGAGTAACTGGACTACTCTAAGCATATTGTGTGCTGTGATGATTTCTGAAAATCCGCTTTGTTTTGAAGATACTGGGCCAACAAATTTTTCGACAATGACATTTTATTGCCGCAAATTACATGTGAAAGTATCTCCACCTACAAGAACTGTTCAAAGTGTCGACCTCCATCTAGGAGGCAGGAATCCAGTTGTCAAGGTCAATGGCCCCATGGAAATGCTTCCCAGCTAATCTCGTGATAATAGTGATATGCAAAACAGAGAAGCACAAACTTGGATTGCAGTGCTTTTCCAAGGGGTCATGCAACCCACCGGTTGACCCTGCATCTTCAAAACAGAGCGGGTTATCAAAAATCATAAGAGAACAAAATATGCTTATAGAACAGTCCAGTGCATCAGCCCTAGCATTTTACCGCATGTTTTTGGGACACCCTGTATAAGCACGGCATGACATACGTACGTAATACGTGCATTTGAAAATAGTGAAATATCTGTATATTGGCTAATTACTTTGTATATTTTATGCAAACAGTTGGCTGCCAACACTATTTGACAAATTAGAAAACAGAAGTAAGAACAAACTTGCCAGCGAGTCGAGGTTGAACTTCAGATGGCATACATATAAGCACGTTTTCATATACAGAAAAGTTCTGAAATATCTTAATTTCTTATCAATGGAACACTTCGTTAACAAATTAAATATACGTTTATATACTGCTGCATGTCGCGGTTATATTAGAATTATTGCAGGTAGTATTGATATATTTTCAGATTTTCGATAAATTGCTTGAGCTAGCTCAAAAAATTCCATTATATAGGCTTATTAAAACTGTGCATGTGTTTTACTCCCAAAAAATAATTCATATATTGTATTATACTGTAGTCATATAAGCCTATAACTAAAAAACTTTTCGCAATATTGTTGAGATTCGAAAGTTAATCAATATTATAATCTGCATACAGATCACCAATGCACACGGATAATAGAAGTTAACAAATCTATATAATGTACAGTAATACAGTATAGAGTAGGTATATAGGGCCTAGCTGCGTGATTAGCCGAACGAACTGACTATAGGTCAACAAGTTGGGGTGGGGTGAGATGTGGGTGAGAACGGTGGTGGGCGGAAGGATAAAGACAAAAATATACAGTGCTCCCTGCGTGGAGGGTGTATGTGTGGAATAGGGAATTGCTACGAAGGGGTTGGTTTGTGTGCTCGGGATGCATAATGCGCCTTTACAATATAGTCCTATTTTCATTGTGCACTGATTGAAAATTGTTAGCTTTCAAGCTCTTGCCTCTTTCCATGCACAATGGTCACCTATGGCAACAGCAAAATAACCTCAACAAACAAATACTAAACTGATATCACGGGAACGGTTATCCGCACTTGTATATCGCATTTATACTGTATACGAATAACATCAACATGATTTATGTGTACGAAATTTTATTTTAATATTCCTGCTAATCGTTCAATGATACGTATAAGTAGGCCTAAACAAAAGACAGGGTTGCGTGATCCCTTTATACGTATCAAGTGTATAAATACCACAAACTTAACCCTTTCTTGCAAACAGAAATTGTTCTTCACTATACAGCGTATTTTGCAAATTCACATCAATATAACATAGGTCTATAGTAAATTGAAACTTTATAAAACTATTGGCACACTCATGTTAACAGCATCAATTGCTTTTTCAAGTATAATCTTTGTTTCGTATCAAAATCGACCCAAAAAATCTTATTGTCAGCTTCCTATGGGCTGTATATGCATGGGACGCAACTCGGATATCTGTCAATCACTGCTGAATTGCAAGCATGAAAGAATATTGTAGCAAAATCGTCACAGATGAGTTAAAAGAAAGTGAATTGGAGAAACCTAGCGCATTGTGCACAGTAAAAATAGGACCTTTGGTATGCTTATCCAGGCCGTACCCATCAGATCGCTGCAGGTTTTACGCCCATATACCTTTTTCACACTAATTCGCATGCAAAGCTCCGTATGCCCGTCCCATGCATGCATGGCTAACGTATACTCGACAGTTGCATTATGGAAAGGACAGACGTTCAACGACGTTCACTCTCTAATCCCTAGCAGCTGCATATAACGTCATTCATACTGTGATGCATAGGGTATCACATTTGGCACAGCGCATATCAAGGTATGCACATGCATATATAATGACTTTTAATGTTTGCAACAAACAAAAATCACAAATACAAAAATTCACATTTTTAACTAATTCATGCGTGCGTGCATGATATGTATTGCGTTAAAATATAGCTTTAACTTTATATAAGAGATAAATTAACTAGCGCAGCTAAATAAATGTTCGACTTGTAGCCATTATCACCAAAAGTCAATTTTTGTAAATAAACATTTTATTCGCGCGCATGTTAGTTTCAAATGTTGGAAATTAAAAGGCCTAATCATGTGATTATCATTTTTCGAGTTTGACAATAGCATCGTGCAAGTATTGAAAGATACTATTTCAAATATTGATTTAATTGCCACGTGCAATTTGAGTTAAAATGAGTTGACATTAAGCTAACAAGCAAGATTGCATCTGCGGTTTACAAACAGCATGTGGTAATGTGCATGTATAAGAATATGCTACATCATCTTTGGTGCAAATAGCTAACGAACGAACTGAAAGAGTCGTTACATAATTCAGACAAATAGGCCTATATTATGTATTGCTCTGTTCCGATTGGTATAATTTGACAATCGTTGATTGAACTTCGACATTGTATTAAAACCAGTCGGAACGTGCATTTTTTATGCGTTGGTTATACGACTCTCACAACATGCAATAGCAACCAACCGGTATTCTGAAAATAGCAAAAAATACTATAATTGCAATTGCGTCCTAACTTTATGAAGGAGAACACAAATCATGCACATAGAGAAAACGAAGTTCATTGCGCACGACTGTAGAGGTCGCCACTGCTCGGTAACCCCAGTAGGCGTCAAAGTTTGTAACCCTTTCGGGCCACACACGGCACGTGGCCAAATAACGGAACATAGTATTCATGAGGCCAATTTTGGCAAGCGATACGATCGCGCACCTGTATTTCCACGCAATAATTACAAGCAAATATGCAGAACATATAGCTTATGGGCGACTGATTAAGTATATTTAAATAGGGTAATTGCGAATTACACGCAACCATGCAAACCATGCACGCCTATACTAGCAAATAATTCTTCCATGTGCTTTATTAATGGGTGCGTTATTCTGCTCAAAGTACGCATGTAACGTATGTATGCATGTATGTACGTATGAATAAAGTAATTCTATAGTAATTACAAAATTAAATCATTCCGTAACGTAATAAGTTATATAAGCACGCATATATAGTAATTTTCAGCAGATATACATGTATATAGCCAACCTATACTGCAGCAGAAACAAATACTACAATGGAACGCGCATTAGTCAAATAAATGTTTTGTGATTTAACGGTAAAACATTATAAACCAACTTTAAAATAAATGCCATCAAAAAAGGTTAACCTAGCAAGTTTGTAGGATGTTAAATAACATATTAAAAATTATTTTAACTGACTCCTGTATAACAGCGATCCGTGCAATACGTAAAATCTTATGTGCACTTGTATAATACAACCATGACAATGGTGAAGTCACTAAACCGAATACCAAAAGTTCAAATGAGGATGAATTGCGACTTCGCAAAGTGTCACAACAATTACATTTTTCACGTGCAACACAGCCCTTTATACTTCCGACCGACCAAATGTCACGTTGCAATTAAAGCGGCAATAATTTGCCAATTTTGCATTGTCAAATTAATGGATCTACACACAACGCGAGCCTCGACTGTTTGGCTAATGCAACCATTACGTTTTCAGCTAAAGAAAAATAAACTGCGTAATTTTATAGAAAGTTTTGATTGAGTATCAAATCGTATACGTAGGTCTACTTCTTCATTGACTTGCACAATATTGTGCATTGAAAAATAGCATCGCCGCTGGGAAGAAGCACGAAAGGGGGAACTTTCTTATAGGTCCTCTCATGCATGAATGCGATTCGAAGCAGCTTTCTTACCTCGCTGTAGTACAATCCTTGTACAGGACGTCGAAATCCTTACAGCAAAGCAGCTTGCACCTGTTGACACCTGGTTGAATGGCGCCCAAACCTCGAAGTATGCGAACTTGCTCTACATTGCAGACCAATGGTGTGATGTCCAAACGTTTCAGTTTAGTATAAACAGTGTGCAGTCCTCCGACAAGATGCTTCAGGAAGAGTTCGAAGGCTTGAGGCAAACACAACATCGTCTCGCCGTTGACCACGAAAGCTGCGACTTTCGCCCCTCTGTAGTCAATCAATTTACACTCATTGGCAGAAGGATCTGAAGAAGCCACAGGAGGAGGTGGACTTGAGCCGAAAGGGCTTCTGTCATTCGAGTGCATCCCATGTCCGTGTCCATGTCCATGCCCGTGTCCTCCGTGTCCGTGACCATGTCCTCCGTGTCCATGACCGTGCCCGTGATGCGAATGTCCATGGGACGAGTGAGAGTGTGCCGAATGGCCATGTCCATGACCGTGTCCATGCGCGTGCGCGTGAAGAAGTCCTCCACTTCCCCCAGGGCCGATCCCACTGACCCCTCCATCGCCAGGGGTCAGTCCCATTGCGGACACTGGCAGCTGGAGCACAGCGGAACCTTGCTGCTTACCCAAAGCAGCTGCGGCTACAAGGGCCGGTCCGAAAGCTGCTTGCAGAGACGCTGCTGCGTTGCTGGTCAATGGTCCTGGACTGGCACCTCCAGTTGACGAAGGCGTTGGGCTGGCACTGGCTGCTGAAGAAGAACCTGTGGCTGGACTGAGGCTGGCAGCACTGGAGCCATGGGTGGCTGCTGCAGACGATGATGAAGATGACCCGGTGCCACTCGAGCTGGCACCACCAGTTGCTGGACTTCTGTCCGAAGACGACACCCCAATCACTCCAGCACTTTGAGACTGCGGTGTCAATGTCGATTGCTGCTGAGGAACGGGCAAACAGTCGCCACTGGAGGGATCCATGAGCGGTTCCAATTCAATGCCCTTGTCCCTTGCAGTGGGACCTTGAAATACAAGTACTTCAAACAAAGTCCTGGGTGCTCGCTCTTCTTCTACTCCTCAAGGGCTGCCAAGATACAGTAAGGTAGCTGTGTCTGAGATCTTGCAAGATTCTCGTCCTATCCAGCACCGGCAACATGTACCTCCGAGTTATCACTCGGACTAACTGACTGACAAAACAGATTCTAACTGACTGACTTGAATGTTCGCTTTCTGTATGACGTCTGGACTGACTGGAAATTGTCACGTCCCTGTGCCGACGTCACTCACACCCCTCCGATAGGTCGGTGGGCGTACACCACCGAGTCCAACAAAAACATCAACAACAACCGTCTGATGGGGCCTGCATGGGACGTTTGAATGTGTGGCTGCGGAACCACGAGGCACTGTGCCATGCGCACCACACACGGGGCGAGGATGACTGGCGATGCTGTCTACTCTCGATGATTGCCTTCTCGTAGCTCCTCCCGCCCAGTGACGTCACCACGCGTGCTGTTGTACCGGTGCCGGCAATCCACGTTCCCGGGCCTGGTGGACCCTGTTGTGGACGGGCAAAGAGGGGGAAAGCCGTCATGGGCAGGGGTGGGAACAATCCCCAAAGCGTTATCTGGCTGAATAAATAGAGCACAAAGCCAGTGTGGATGGCAATGAAGTAAACAAAAAACAGAGAGAGAGAAACCGGTACTTTTTCTAGGAGTCTTTTGAATAACGGAGAAAAGAGGGCGGGGAAAGTGGAGCGCCAGGTTCGAGAAGGAGGAGGAGCCGAAAGAAGTTGAAAGGAGGAGCTTGTATAAACGGAGAATGAGAAAAAAAGGAGACATGAAATGAAAGTCACGCACGTTGTTTGAGAGATATGAACGAACGCCTGCAAACAATCGCGCGTTAAAGGGGTGAAATATATTAATTTCTCTTGCAACCTCGTGCATATATGTATATCTACTAACATATTGACAGGTGTTATATATTTTTGCACGTCTCATGGGAAATTTAAATAGTGCGCTTTGATACGAAGAAAGTATTGGTTATATGCATGTGCGTATATGTGCGTTCGTGTAAAATAAATTACTCGGCAGCTCTACACAATAGCATATATGGATATATTTGTGAGCAAACATGAAATGCCATCTGTCATTTCATCAACATTTATTAAAAATACACCTTGCAGGATGCAGCAAAAATGTAATATATGAAAAGTACTTTTATCTGGCCGCTCACTCTGAATCTGCTGACGTCATAACCGTGTAAAAATAAAAACTACCCATGCGAGTACTAGTGAAGCAATGAAATAATCGGCATTCATCGTAAATCTTAGAAAAGCCCAGTGTTATTTGGCACCTGTGAAAGGCGACGGAAGTGAAAAGCATCTCTTTCCCGCGTATTGCCATTTATTCCGTATAATAGACGAGTCAAAGTTAGCAGCAACAACAACTACAACGAGGGTCTGTGTTCAGTATTCAGTAAAAAGTTGGCAGTGACTCGTACAAAAAAGTTGCAATCACTGAGTTTTATATATGGTCGGTCTTCTGTGCATGCATGTGCACGTTTGGAGCTGTCAGTCGATGATAAATTATAAACTTGAAATCCCGATTTCATGAATTTAATTCTACTCATCTGGATTAGTCTCTCGAGTAGCGTCACATTTAGACGACGGGAATAATTCAAACGTACATATATGTACACGTATATATTAGAGAGTTTTCGCGAACAACCTAAATTTTTAATCAGGCGTAAAGTTACTTTGGCACATAAACCTCTCGCTATACGATTTAATAAAGCCCCCACAGTTCCATTGCGAATTCGCATAAACCCCCGCCTGCGATTTCCCCCTTCCCTATAAAAGGGTTGTAAATGACTCCGTTCTTGTTGTCATGGCTCCAGAGTGATCCGTCATTTCGAGGTGGAAATCGCAAAAGTGGGCTGAGCTTGTATAAAAACAAACCATGCAAGCGATATACAATATATGCACCGATTTGAATGTAAGCGCAACTATAGACACAACTATCAAAGTGACGTCATCAGTGTATTAAACAGTGTACAAAACAACATTTGATATAGCGTATAAGCAGTGTCAGACGATTCTCTCTTCCCATACACATGTTCAATATTGATAAAATATGAGAAATGGTTATGTGGCAACTCTAAATTCATGCAAGGGTAAAGAGAGGAGGTGCTTGTTAGATTGTATGAGAATGGGGTGAAAGCAAAATGTCGCCATTTCCATTTTCTCTGCTGTATTAGTATACTGTAGTATAAGTAGACCGCCTGCTCAATCGCATTTGGGCCCTATAAGCACGCTCTGGTAATTGGCCGAGTTACGACATGAGCCCCTATGCAAAGTGCCCAAAGTGGCTCCCCTTGCATGATAGTTTTTTATACGTTTTACTCCTCCCTCCTCCACCCGTGGCAGTTTTTATAGGAGATTATTTTTCCCATGGCTTCTACCCCACAAGTCGCACAGCACGCGCGATAAGAATGATGTCTTAATTAATCAGCAAATGCAAAATATATGGCGATGCATTCCGGCTGCAAGCGAATCGTATATGTATTAATGTTACAGTTGAATTTATATAGGGAAATAAATCCAAAATAAAAAGATCCTTCGCTCATAAACCGAATACAAAATACGCCCTGTATCTGTGCCAACTATAGTTTCGGTTAAAATTCGGGTTGAAGTTATAGTTGTCCTGAAGATGGTTTCATGATGAAACCAAAACTTGTTGGCACAGATAAAGGGCATATTTTGTATTCGGTTTATGGAGGAAGGATCTTTTTCGGATTTATTACTCGGAACTCATAATCTCCATGCTGGACATGATTCTATATGGAGCTACTATAACAAGCAACATGTTTAGGGAAATAGCAAATTATACGCATAGCTTTATTCTCGTATAAAATTCAGTAAGTCTTTAAATTATTTTGAAAATGAAGTTTGGCGATTTTTGATATCAAGAGCCTTGCATTTGCAAGTTTTAATTACAATTGATATTCATTGAAATGAAAAAAAACAAATATGAACTTTGTAGTATGTAGTTGGTATACTGATAGAAACGCATTGAAAACTTATTATCGGTTCAATATAATCAATAGTAGGCCTGTATACAATTGATTACTCTTTTCTTTTGGTGCAGGCTCGTAATTTTTAGGAACTCGATCATTGCAATTTAAATTTAGCCATAGCAAACAGTGTTGTTTACAGGGCACAGGATTGAAATGCGTTAAATTTTCAATGCTTATAGGCATG
>WWPM01021314.1:0-17912 GCA_023279145.1 Glomeris maerens
GCAAATGAATACGTAAGGTCTGCTGTACTAAGCAATTGCGCCATAACGAAGCTGGATCAAACGAGTCATGGTTCAGCATTACCACAGGATTAACACTAGAAGAGCCAGATGCAGTCAATTTGACTATTTTTCAATATTAATATATATGTGACCTTGACCTTTGGCTCTTCTAGTGTTAACATCAATTGAAGAGCAAGAATAGAATTTTGAATTAAATTTGAATGCATTCAGTCAATAATGAAATATATTAAATCGTCCCAGCACCACAAAGATGTGATCAATATACTCACCATTTCTTTCCCCAGCGGTAGATAGCAATTACAGCTAGTAATACGAGCACACAGCCAACTATACTTCCAACAATAACCCCAGTTGCAAGATCTGAGAGGCAAAAGAAGTCATATTTCAGTAAACACTTTTTCATCTAGCTAAGCTGGTATGGCAAGTGCATTACCTTGTTTGATATTGCAAGGAACTCTGGAAGGCTCACTGAATTCACCTACAAGACGTTGAAATTCATCGTAATAGACCGCCCGAGTCCGCACTTCATACACCCTGTTGCTGTGCTCCGGGCCGGCACAATCAATAGGAAAGTACTGCAGAGTATTATTGTGGGTAGATTGACGCACAGGTTGACTGCTGTTCGCTTCATCCACCCAGGACAACCGAATTTCCCAGGCGATGTCAGGGCCGTTGGATTTTGCGTTAAATTCCGGTACAATGCCAATGAATGTGTTATTAATTTGGTTGATCCTTGGTGGTTCCATTTGGCCAGGAACTAGACAATCAAGTGGATATTTTGATGACACCCTTGTTCACGAGACTCAGAAAATCTCACTACATTACAACTACAATAATTACCTCCAATTTTGGTTCGTACATTTACTTTCAACGTAGGTTCTCTCCGGTCAGAACAACCAGCATTTGTGCATGAAGTCACGTATACGGTGTAGTTGGTATATGGGTCTAGTCCATAAACGGTCTCTTGTAATTCAGTTTCATGTTTCTCTCCAGAACTTTCATGTGTCTTCTTCTTGTGATTGTAATGAATAGTATAATTCGTGATGTGGCCATTTGGCTTTTCAGGAGGTGACCAGTGTACGACAAAGCTCTCATTTTTAACAGATGCTATATTAAATTTAATATCACTTGGAACTGAAAATACAAGCACATTTATTTAAAAACTAATTAAAGAATGCGTAATTTATTCAACAACACACACACACCTGATTCCAAAGTGGTGACATACAAATAGTCGCTCCTCTCACCAAGTCCTGCCACAGTAACAGCGCTGATTGCTACTCTGTATGTAGTAAACACCTCTACATTTGTAGTATAGGAGACAGCATCAGGGTCCATCACTTGTTTCGTAACTCCTGGACATAAAATACACAATCACATGAATTATATTTTGGTAATTTGCCTAGTAGCATCTCCCATCAATTCAATTACCATATTAGGAACCGTGTATTCAGCTAAAACAAAACGCAGTAGAGAAAAAGTTACCTTTGCAAGTTGTGCTCTCTTTGCTTTCCACAGGACAGTAGAAAATAGAAAAACCAGTCAAGATGCCCAATTTCTCTGCGCAGTTTAGGTTCCAATAAACAGTAAATGATGTCGCCGATACATCTTTGATGTTTACATCTCTCATTTTGCCTAACGCTGTTTTTACATTGGCACACACCAAAATACAATTAGGATTCATGAAGAACATCCGAGTCACACATTGCATGAATGAATAATTGCACTAACTTTGCTCTTTGGAAACGATACACGTGTTCCAATACATGCCGCTGGACGTGCCTTGACTGTTTTCGGCCGACACAGCAAATCTGTACCTTCGTGTATCATCGCTCATCGTCACATTTACGCTCGTCACATCCGAACTGACAACCATCCACCCAACGTCGCCTTCGCAGCGATTGTCATATTTTGACACTCCATGGCACCAGAACACAGTGTACGTGACTATGTCCATCGTCTCGTTCAAATTGGGCTTCCATGATATGTTGTACACACCTTCACCGAACGCCACAACAGTAAGTTTTGCAGGAGTTTGGGGCACTGCAAATAACAGAATGCATGGTGTTTGATACAATAATCTGTAATGAATTATTATTACATACAAGTGGGAAAAATATTTACTATTTTTACGAGCTTCAATGCGCAAGTAGCTCTTATTTTTCGATTCGCCAAGTTGGTTCACAGAATAAATAGTGAAATTATAAGATCGTTCGGTCCTAAGTTCGGTGTAGAGGGCAAAACCCTTTCCTCCGTGCGATGTGTTGTACACTTCACCAGTTTCTTCATCTTCTAATGTCCAGAGGTAATGAAAGTTCTTGCCATTGTGCCCAGCTTTTGTGACATTCTGAAATATTAGGCGCTTTCATGAAAAGCGCTCAGATATTATAATGAAATGCGCAATCAACAAAAACTTACTCTCCAAAATATGAGCGCTGAACGGTTTTCAACATGCTGATTCACATGAAAACTTCCTAAGATTACTCTTGGTGGGGAATAGGGAACTATATATTGGAATATAATACCACCAATGGTGAGCTAGGGTAACTTCCTTTCACTAAATGAACAAGATCACACCCTCACCATCAGCAGGTGTTCTTTTCGAGATGATATACGGATCGCTCCATAATGAAGGGTCACTCCAATTAGCAGAATTAGAAACACACATTAGCTTCACAGTATAATTTGTGTGCGGTATCATGTCGGCGATATGAAATTCAAGCGGGCTTCCAACGGGCAGGTCCACAATCTGCATCACAAAATAAATCCTTCCACTTTTTTATTCACATTAAATATATTGTATGAAATGCATCAATTCTCCGAAACCTAATAAAGCTTCATTGAAATATTCTAATTCAGAAGAGAAGACTATTTGAGCATCCGAATTACAATTTAATTGTTTACAACAGCAGCCACTTACCGTCCATTTGTCAGAATCATCCCATTCAGTCCGGTAAGAGACTCGGTAATGAAGGTGATCGAAGCCAATCATGAATTTATTGGACCTCCAAGTTACTTTCCCACCCCTATTCTTGGTAAAGTAAAATTTCACGGATTGCGGAGGACCTGGAATAACTGTAACAAACACAATTTGCATCGTAAAGTGGCAGAAATGAATACAATACCTACAGTCGTGGCACAATAAACATACCAACACTGAAGTGATCGACAAGGAACTGCATTTGTTTCTGGCCAAGGGCATTGAAGGCTGTTAGAGTGAAGTTGAATTCATTCAGGAAAGTGGCATAAGGATCTCCCCCATCAACCATGTTTGTGAAATTACAACCAAGTTGGTTTCCAATCTTTTTAACTTTACAGGGTTGTATTAACAGCCTAGAAAAGGAATGAATTTGTTTCATCAATCACTACACCCAACGTTGCATGTCTAGCTTCAATCGAACAGGTACTTCACTGATTCTACAGCAATGTACACCAAGATAGTATTCGTGACTCACCCATCTCTCAAGTAGACCAATGAATAATTGGTTCTAACTGGATTTTGTGGTTTATCCCATGTACACACCATATGTTTCCAATGGACAGACCGGCACTCGAAGTTTGTAACCTCCATTGGCGGCTCTACAAGACGTGACAAATAAATTATACACCGTCATAATTTACAACTGCAAATCGGCGACAATATCTACAAGAAATCCTACGAAACTTGCCTCCAATTTCCACACCAACCATACAAACTCCACTGTAATTGCCATCGATTTGCTGCCGTACACAATAGTAGGTTCCACTGTCTTTCATTTCAGTTCTGGGGATGATTAGGCGTTTGGTAACACTGTCAATGATTTCAGTGAAGGAGTCGGCGAGAACCGTGCTATTAAACTTCCATCGGATATCTTGCGATGAAGCCAATGTGCCGTTGACCACACAGTCAAGGACCAACTCAGACCCAACTGCTTTGATAACATCTCCATCTGGGGAAATATCTTATAGGAAGAACAATTTGGCCTGAATTACACAGGACATCTGCTAGCAATATGTAATGAAACTACCTACAAAAAATCAATACAAATTTCACAAGCCGACAGTTGATGCAAATTAATTATCAGCTACAGGAAAGAATTGCACATTTTCAAATAATGCAGATGGCAATTAAAAAAAAAACAGCGTTGAAATGTAAATTATGATAATCTTTGGCTGGAATAAAATTAGCATACAATGGAATTGAATTTGATGCCAATTTGAGTTTGTAATACAAATCAGTCAGATTAATGATCTATGTGATCTAAGCACAAAAAGATATTACACACAATGGATCCATGACATTTACCGACGTCAGTGCCTTGTTACATAAATATGTTGTGGACTGCAACAGGAGAGGAAAGAGGGTGTTATTTGCGATTAAAAGCTATGTATGTTTATGCTTAGTTGCAAAAGTGAATTGAAACTGGGAAGATTGAAATGTTGAATACAAATAAATAGTAGGGACAATAAATATGATATGATCTCCATATAATCTCCTCAAAAGATCAACAGGAGATGGAAAAATTTCAGGGTGCTATGTTGGTGTACCCAAGAATAAAATACACAAAAATCTATCAAACTGGCACAATAAAATACCTAGTACCACAATAATGAGCCGATACTGTAAAAAAGAAATTGTAGCAATTTTAATATAATAGCAAAAAATAGCACCCAGTGAACATTTATGTTTAAAAGACGGAAATGCTTATTTAAAAATAATATAACTCAGTTGTACGTATATAAATCATGGATTCAATATTTATACTTCAGTACCAACTAAATCTTGGCAAAAGGTGGACACAGCAGCAACAAACAATGTCCAGCACGACCACAGCACTGGACTTAAAATTGTATAACTGAATGTTAAATAAGGAAGTTATGTCACCATTGTGACATCACAAAAAATGTACATGCACATTGCAGAGCTAAAAAATGATGTTGCTACATTGAGCAGGCAAAGATAAAATGAGAGCGTGGCAATTATACGTATATAAGCAACACATTCAACAACTTTTAAGTGCTTCCATGAATTGGCTGAATTCCGCACAATTTTTATGAATAAAAATGTCACCGGGTTACGATTTAGAATTTGCAGTTCAAAGATATCAGAAATAAATAGCAATTAAAGTAAACCGGATGAGAAAATCACTAATACAACATGATAATATGCGAAATCAATTGTAGTCTCAATACAGTCAACTAAACTTCTACATGTCGATTTTTCCCCCTCAAAATTTGACATTTTTATAGTAAGTTGCAATCGCAAAAGAATATACCATTACTGCACGACTCTATAAACTTTGTACAGAAATACTATGACACAACACTGCTAGATACATTTCCAAGTATACTTACATCCATCACTACTTTGCATTAGTGCACTACATCCCAAAGCGCCGCGCACTTGGACGACGAAAATGACTACAAAAGCCAAAATAATTTTCCAATTCCATTTAAATAAGCTGGAACACATCCTCGATTGCGCCATACTGAACAGGCAGTAGATCATCTGGACACCATCTTTACAGAACCTGTTATGACAAGATGAACAAAAGGCAAAATTAGTAATCCGATGAGCAGTAATCACCACGAAACGAATGGCTTTCAAGGAAACCTTAAATCAAGATCACTATATCTGCTGATAATTCGCAAGGGATAAGATCAAAGTTCTAAGTACTACTACACAGTGAAGAAATTCACAATAATGTTACAATTTTTGTCGAAATCTGGTGATACCTTCCACCAAAATAAGTTCATAGTTCATACAACTTGCACAGAAACATTTCATTAGACCCACAAATACACAAAATAAAATAAACTGTTGACAAATTGCATTGAATTTTCATATGAATCATTACTTTCAAAAAACTATACATACCAAGTGCTTTTCTTTCTTATTAAAAAGACCGAATATTCTCTCTAGTCAAATTATTTGTTTTTTGATGCGGCAAAGAAACCCATAGTGTAAAGAAAGGGCTTTTGGAGAATTTTGGCCATTAGCCCATTGTTGCCTCAGTACGTTTTGTGGGTTCTGCCAAGATTTCCTTTCCGCGATTTTTTTTATTCCTTCCTATCCGCAAAACCATAAAATTATGCCACAAGCGGCAAACAGTTCTGAACAAAAATTTCTTCAATTGTTGGTATAAAAAATGGTCAAATTTACTGGAGATATACGGGCCTGGTTTGACTCCAAGTCACACAGCTTCTTGGAAGCTAAAATGAAGATAAAGATAGCCAGAGGAATATCAACCTACACCCCCTCCCCTCACAGATATTACTCAGAACTGAAACACGATATAGGAAGTGTAAAGATTACACCATCCATGGCACTGGCTTCACATCATAAATCATTAGTGATAGCGGACAATGAATAAATATCAAACAAATAAATTAAATAAAACAATAATCGATCGAAATAAATTCAAATATGGACCACGTGGGGAAAAAGTATTCTCGCATTTTATAGTTGATGTTCTCTCTGAAAATGTTCAAACAACAAGCAAAGCTGTAATATATAAGGTGCTCATCCAAATCCGAAATAATGCAGACGAATTTGTGAGTCGGCTGTAAATCTCGACAACCTTAATGCAAGAGCAGATTTCCTTAGAAGAATAAAAGCCAACTTATAAAATACATTAGAAAGGATTGTAGGCTTTACATAACATAGTAACTATTGCTGTGGGAGCAAAAAGAATGCACTGCCTTAAAATTGGAGGTCATTAATAAAACAGTCTACTTTAAAAGATCCATATTGATCCTTGCTTTCCAAAAAAAATTGCAATGAAGCCGAGTTATTACATTGACCCGCACTTTCATGGATTAATTGGAGAACTGATTTAACAAATTACGAAAGTTTCATAATCAGTTTGACGCGGTATTTTGGCCGTGGTCACACGTGAAGTGCGTTTACTTGATCTTATCTAAATAAAAACTGTCAGGTACGCCATTTATTTTTATCACCCTGCCAATAATGACATTTATTTTGATTGGAAGCCATCGATGATTACCAAGACTTTGTACACCTTAGTGCATTTCTATGGATCCTGATGTTGCAAGCACGGCATTTTCCATAAATACAAAATCATTTCATTTTTAGGAAAGGACACTAATGAAACGCAAGATTTCAAGCATAATTTTAGTCTGTTCGTGACAAAACAATCATTGTAATTCGTTTGAAATCATATTAAAATGTGAGATAGGCATTATTAACTAACCAAATGCGAGACAAAAGTACTGACGCCACAGAAAGCAACGTTGCCAAACTTCACTCAACTAAAACTAAACACTAAACAAGTCAGGGTGAAATTCCGCTTACCAAGAAACGTAAAAATAGAAGCCGAAGGAAGTTGGGCAGCAAAAAATATATTCACACCATACAAATTTAGCAGGTACTCTATAAAATATAGAGGAATTCCAGTGATAGACAATGATGTTCCAGATAGGTACACTACCCACACTATAATAAGGTTGTTTTCCTACTAAAAATGTAGTCTATGACCTCACAAAACGTAGGAAAATAGTGCATTTTCCAATAAATTATGGAACTTTAACGATATTTTGGTCGAAATTGGAAAACGGAAGACCGGGGCTACATGCGACAGTAAACTACACATTCCCTGCGAAATTGTCTAAGAATCCAAACACGAAATAAAAATTTCGGAAAGTCAATGATGTAACCTTCTACTCTATATGTTTTACTAAAAGATACAAGACCCAAAGCGATCCGGAACAATTTACTGACCCCATATAATAAGGAAGCGTGCCACATGCACTGTATTTTGAGAATTCTTTATACAAACGAAACAAATATCTCCTCCGAAATTTGGCTTTGGCATCAACAGAAAAAAAATCCACATATTGTAGTATAATTTGCCTAAATGATGTGTATTTAAGTATCAAAAAGGTAGGAAATCTATAGCACAACTTGCACTTCGTCGACTCCATCATGTAATAGTCTCAAATACACTTGGCTTCCAAACTTCATTATTAGTTAAATCAAACACTTCAAATAACAGCTGACATTTACGATCGGTAAATTTAGATGCAGAGATATTGTTTTTCAGTATCATGAGTAGCAAGATTAAAATGTATCCAAGATTGTTCACAGCTCAGAATGTCCGGATTTGTTCCTGGTTCCTATATATACGACTATAAATTATGACATCTTAGTAGCATAGATATTTTGTCTCGGCCTACAAATTTTCAATTAATGTTCAACTTTAATTACAACGTACATATAGGTTTTTATTTATGGTGCGTTCGCAAATGATATGCATGATTATGTATCTTCATTTCTAAAAAAATGCTAATAAAAAGTGATAGGCCTATACTATTCTTCAAAAATTTGTCCACATCTATACGCGTCGAGATTCATGTATAGACATGTTTTTGAAACACGCGTAATCACAAAATTTTCTGGCAAATTACTATAGTTGAATGTCACCTGCTAATTATTATTGCTCCATCATGCACAATCGAGAACCACCCCATCGCAACAGATAAAATATAGATACATTGCATTATTCAAAACTGGTATAATAAAATTCACGCACTAATTGGCGTTGCGACTACACACACGCGTGCGGCATTACAATTATTAATTCAAAAAATTCATAAGCGAAATTCGATATCTATGAATTGTTGTTTGCAATAGGGAATTATCGAAGTCGGTGCATCAAGACTATAATTATAACATGGATAATGCAAACATCGATTTAGCGTTAAATCCTAATCTAGGGCATGTAATACTTTCTTCGCCATTTAGTAGCCCTGAAAATTTCCAAAAACATCCGTTTCCTCGTATAGAAATGCAAACAAACTGCAATGTGCATTGTTCGTCAATGTGTAAGCAAGAGTGGTTTGTAATCAAATAGTATATTCTCCGAAATTAAACGACCATAACAAAGAAAGATTGTCAACACAGTTCATGTGATTATTATTATTATTATAAGAATTAACATTTGCTTTCGGGGTATGAATAAAAGTTTCGGGGAGGGGGTGTAGAAATCCCATAGGTCACGTGATTGGAAGGCGGCAAAACGCGCAATCGCAATTTGTCAATACACTAAGAAAGAAGGAAATGGAATATTTTCGTACAACAGTCACGTGTGGTTTGAATGTTGCACCGTATCCACGACAAAACAGTCAATAAATCGATCGATGAAAGTGAATTGACGCTTTACTGCGTTTACACTCATGGCCCATCAAAATTCATTAATCACGGTCATCAGCCTTGAAAAACCGTGATCATCTATTTCCTTGTCAAAATATAGTTGAACACAAAAGTGTACAATACACTTCAAATTCCAGTTTGCCATCATCAACCCTCTTATGACTAGTTCGAAGTTTATTCAATCAGATTTTTACGAAATTTTGGTAAAGTATTAACATGTACCTACATTACATCGCACCTAGTTCTAGTTATTAGTTACAAAATTTCATCAACAGAAATGTAATATAGGATAGGGATAGGCGGTTCTCCTAACTGAATTATTGAAGTACACATAACATGCGGGATAATTCAGTTAGCAGGTCAAAAGCACTCCAACCTAATCAATATAAAACACATCAGTGAATATTTATTTACTTTTTTCTGGGCGTTGACAATTATTTTGTTATTATATAACAACATGCTCTGGCAAAATTTTCAGGGGGTGTTACGAAAAAACCTAGTCAGTTCAGCAATAAGAAATACGTACAGTGAGGACCATAAGTTGGTCTACATAGTGACAATAGCCCCTTAGTGTTGGTTTTTCTTTCGTTGCCCTCACTGTAGGCCTACTACATTTTATATTGCATATTTCTCCGCTCTCAATAATAATAAATCTCTAAATTTAGAAAATTGAATTCGAACTACTATATAGATTCAGCGCATAAATAACCAATCATAACAGAAATGTAAAATGGCTTCACGTGCATTACCTGAACAAAATCACAATTCAACTGCATTATTCAAACCGCGTTTTATGACGTCACAGAAGGTCATACATATTTGTAAGCTTCTTACGAAACCTGAACAAGCAAAAATCGTCAAGGATTTTGAAATGTTACAATCAGCATTGCCTTTGTTTTCGATTTCTCCGCATTTCATTATAATTGTTCAACTAGGCATTCTACTACATGGAAGGAGGACAGAAATTCAAACTGTTCGAAAAGTATCGGCCGCATCTTTTCAAAAAATCGCAACCTTTCGCTTTAATTGATAATATCGACACGAGAAAACAAACAATCTGCACCGAATCCAATGTTGCACGGTCATCAAGGCTAAAAAAAAAGAAAGATGAAGGGGAACGTGTCACGGCGACCAATGGAATGGCAATGCGCCAAGTGCGCACCTTTGACGTCACACCCAAAATGGCGCCTCGTCTAACCTTCACGTCATTTTGCGGTGTGTACTTGCGCACTTAACGCACAGAAAAGCAAACAAGAGCGCTCCACGTTCTCCCTCTGTCCATCGTTTGCAATGTATCCAACACCATCCACTCTTATTAGTATGCGCAATTTTGTTTTTTGGGCATTTTGCCACAAAAAAGAAGCGAATAAAAGACTCGGCTCTCCACTTTGAAAAATTGCCCTGTTTTGGGTCCCCCTATCCGCAATCGGTCGTACGCCTTTCCCCCAAAAAAACTCTGATACCACTTTAAACCCAAAAAGAAATTGTATCTAGGCAAGAATTCTGGGTAAAAATACTTCAGACAATTCCTGTAACGTGGTTCACTGGACTCAACCGGTTTTATTTATGTATATTTATCTTCAAATTTGTATTCCGATTCGATATCAATACCAAAAGAGTCAATACACGTGATGTATTATGTCAGTATAACCCAAGACTATCTCTTAAATACATTATGGACCGTCTAAAAGCGTCATCAATGCACTGATTTGTACTTTTATGAATAATCAACTAGTTATAACATATAACAAAGAGTCCATGACAATTGACAGCTCAAATTTTAGTGGGCAACGAAAGGAATGAAATTGTTTTATACAGCAAAACGACGCCACAAATTATGTAAAAATATTCATGTGGCTCAATGTGAGGCGTATACGTATACCCATCACATAAAATAAACGTTTAGCCGTTGCCATATGTCACAATTACACGTTTCTTTTATTGTTGAAACAGTTGTAACAATGGTTTGATTTTAGACACGTGTCAAATATCGGATTTCGATGAACTGCGCAACAAAGTATATTTCCTGCCATTTCTATAAATAAACTACTATATAATCAAATCTATAATTATATTCTTCTATTCTTATGAAACTTTAGAGGCTAATAACTTAGAAATCGTAAAGATATACAATTAATATCAGTGCACCTTTAAATTAAAATAACCATTTCCACAATCCTCCATTTTAATGCCTCAGCTGGCGCACGTGTCTCTAAATACTGCATTGTTTTCATACAAATTAGCAGATTGGATACAGTGGATGAATTCTAGGCATGCAATAAATATTGAGAAAATGGATGATTACATCGCCCATACCATTGTTTTCATTAAATAATTAATCGAAGGTTACTGCTAAAGAAATTCAAGAACATTGAAAACTATGACCTGCATACCTATATGTATAGGCAGGTGGACCAGACTGCTTTATGGATATTTTATTGATCTACACATTGCGCATTACGTGCATTGGCTTTTTTAAATTCTATGTCCAGAATTCTGGGAAAAATTATAGGGAATTTACTTTAGAACAATCATTTCTTGCTTCGTTAATTTCAATTGTTGAAAGTCTGTTCATGATAACAAATTTTGCGAATTGAATTGATACTATATAATGATCATTTGGCCATTCATGGGATACTAACACAATTATGTGTAATTAATACCCCCAACTGAACTTCAGCTTTGGACATTGTGTCCGAATGATTGGGTTACTTGAACATTGAAATTCATTTACCAACATTCATTCTGATATGTAACACTGCTCAGTTAAATATAAATTACATGCGATATCACACGTAAGCACGCATATGTATATGAAAGCATTAATGAAGTATCATCTTCCCAGAAATAAGCAGTGGGTTTTTTTTTACTGTCAACGTCCTTAAACTGTTGGCTTCTTCATATTACAGGCAAGAGTAATTTTACAAAAATTAAATGAATGGAGCATAACAGGCTCTTAACTGAAGGACCAATGTAAATCGACAGTTTTGTACTTCAGTATTACTGCGTATTTCATTCAATGCCTTAATGGCGTACATATATTTAATATTAGTATGTAATATAGTTACGTTATAAGAGCACTTGCACATTTTTGCACATCATTGGCCAAATGTCATTAAACTTTATAAACAAGTCTGAGAGTAATTCTTTAAACAACAGAGTGTGCTGTAAGTTTTAGCATTTTATTACGTCTACATAAAACACTTCCCAAAAATTGGAGAAGCAGAGGGGAAAATGAAGAGCAACTGCACAGACTGTTGCTGTATATACTCGCCATTGTTACTTTTCACACATTTTATTTCACAGGCCTCCTTGGAACTTATAATAGATAGTGTCTACTGATTGTGTACTATCTGTAAACTACGTGATGCATTGCACTTCCAACCAGAGCCAAGTTTCCAACAAATATGATTGGTCGACTGAAGTCGCAGCCTGTTACCCTTAATAGGAACAAAATAATTTCCAACCATACACAAGATTATAAAAACACATGGATCTCTGTATAATTTTAAGCATCGCCAGATGCACATAACTCACCCCACTGTCTATGCATGCATTTTAATTTGGCAGACGTGAGAATTCATCAATCTTTTGAATACCCAAAGACTGAATTAAAATGTCAGCGAGATTTCAAAATGAATTGCATTAATAATTTTACTTGACAAGTTAATTTTTATCATTGTAACTTTACATTTAATTATTTATCATTAATCTTGTTTTATGAGAAGAATGACATTAAAAGTATACTTCGATCCCAGAGATAAAGAGTCATATATTTCACAAAATAAAGATTTACGTTTTACATAATGAAAATTTAATTAGAACTGCGTTTCTATATTTCAAAAAAATTCAAATTTTGATTTCCTATAGTAACCGAGTCTGCCCTTTGCTCCTCAAACCACAATCACAGTAATTGATCAATTCACAAGCCCTATCATCTTTCAGATCAAGCTTTTTAGTATACACTTCTAGCCTTTACGTAGTACACTAACATTACAGCCAGCTGCGTTTGCTAATACATATGTATATCATATTAATATACCGTTGAGTGACATTGTATTTTAACGTCACACAAACATAATATGACGACGTGAAACGCGACAATATTAGGCTAAGCTAATCCGATTTAAGGGGAAATAACCTATCTGATACCTAATTTCCCAATTGTCAATTCTGGAAATTTAGACCGAATCCCCACAGAATTTCGCAAGATATCATGCATAATTACACGAGTAATCAGCATTTCCATTTTACAAATTGCTCTGCAGCCTTAATTATCAGGAATCAAAGAACTACAACAGCAATTTTGTCAACAAATAATATTAAAATCCAGCTCTTGCGCAAGTTTACATTAGCTAAAACTGCAATGGGAATCCCAGCTTGCCTAACAATTCCAATTATAACACAAGGAAATATATTTGACACAAGATTAACAACAAATTTACATAAGTGCTGTATCTAACGCATGGATGATTAGCAACAATACCAAACTATTCGCCAATCTGATTGTAAATTTCACTTTTCATTTTATATTCATCATATGCAGTGTAATAAATTTTACCTACAATATATACAACAAATAAAGTGTGCCTCGTAAATAATCAACTGCGGCAAGCAATTATCACAAATAAGACCTGTAATAATTGAAAAGTTCATCGCAAAATTCGCACAAACAAATAGCGCACTGGTAATGTCATAGGGCGATTGTGACGTCACCACCTTGCTCCAACTTAATTAATATTACACTCTGGTGTCACATAATGACGTTCCCAAACACATGACGTCAAAATCAATACGGGCTTGTGGGTAGTAGCCTACAGACAACATTTCAACCTTGTGCAAGTGTTTTCTGCATATTGCACAGCAACGAATATATTAATATTCCAGATGAAAATCGCATGTTTTTTTTTTCTCTCTCTCTCTCTCTTCAAAATTTACTGACTGGATAGAGAGGGAACGGATGGAAAGAGTGATAGCAATGGAAATGTGGGGGAAAAAAAGTGCATGCCAACCTCACCATGAAACACAATTTGCTAAATTGAAGCCCCGCATACAATGCAGGAATACAATTCCATTGTATCCATAAAATAATCGGAATCCTTTGCATTAACAATTTTTCTGCTTCACTGTTTCTGGATTCAGATTCACAACCAAAACCAAAACCTACAAAACTTGGAAAACTTTACATATAAAATGGCCTCCTGGTTATATTAAAGGGGCACATAACGTCCGTTCTGAATTATACACATTACTGTAATAAAGGCTTTTTTTATTGGCGAGGTTGTAATTTCCGCGATTCGACGGACGGACTTCGCGAAATTTAAGGTTTTCAGAATAAAAGGGCCTTTACAGTAAATATAAATTCTTTGGGTGGCACGTGGTTAAAACTTATAAATACGTAGTCATATGCGTGAAGTGGGCGTGGCATGAGCGCCAAATAAACTGGTAATAACATCGGTTGCTTGAATTCACACACAAATACGTATACCCATTTTGGCACTATAATTACTGTTTGCAAAACTTGTTTCATTCACACTTTCAAGTACCAATTCAAGGAAAACTATATAATATCATCAATCGTATTCAGATATTGGTGTAACAATAAACAAGATGCTAGGATTATTAACTGTAGAAAAGTATTAGCTGAACAAAGCTATTAATAATGGCTGTAGCAACCAACCTATCACTAAAGCGCAACATAGCAGATAATATTATATCTACAGGTGCGAGTTTGTAAACATGGAAAGGTGATAACACAGCTGAAACCTTTCAACTTTGAACCTTGTAAAATATACTTGGAAAAGTGTTACAAACAACCACAAGGAATATTTATGTCACCAGTATAGACATTTTGGCATACGCAGTTGCCTGTTAATAATTGCTAGATTGTTAATATTATAAGAATGAAAACTGAAATTTGCGACTCTTATCTGGTGTTTTACCCAATATACAGAATATATCTGAACAGTCATATTGAAAATCAGATTGGATCAAGGAAACAATTCAAAATCATCAATATTATCAAATAGCCACAGATATTTCAATTTCTGTGAAATTCTCACCAGTTAATTGAAATGCCTTTCTTACGTACTCTTCAAATTTATGACACTTTTTTCAGATTAAAAGCATGTCTTAGAAAATGCATTGATTCAAGCATTTCTTTTCAGTAAAATTCAGATAAATTTATAACTGCCGCAAGTTACGTATTTCGAATCAGTTTAGGAAATATACTGAATAAAATATTTAAAACTATCATTTTAAAGGCTAATAAATGTAGGGTACATAAATATATAATACACGCGGTGATTATATTACTTTATTACAGAAATAATGTCGCGTTTCTTAAAATTCATCCAATATTTCCAGGAAGAATTGTTCATATTTAAAGAGCAAGTTGCCAGGGAATGTAGTAATATTCACTTAAGCGGAAATTCAACTTTAATTCATTTTTTCGCCATCTTTTTGCCCATTCAACATATCTCAGACTCGATTGTAATGAACTTTTTGTCTGGGAAATTTACCAATTGGTCTTACCAAGTTTTACATCATTGTTGAAAGAATTTTACTACAAAAAAGACAAACATCGATATAGTACAAGCATCTATTTAATTTTCTTACAAATTCGCATATTGCACAGTGAAATTTTAAGTCTATTTTAGGTTGTTTGTCGTTTCACCAAACCAAGCACACACAAACACAACATTCTCGGAAAATGTTGCCATATTTTTAGCAGATCATGGCTAAAATTGCGCAACCTTCAAACAGAAAACTTTTTTTATCCTCCGTATATAGATGGTGTCACAATTTCTCTGAAATCAATTTCCCAATAAAAAAAAATACGATCACAAATGAGGGTAGAAAAATATCGGAGAAACCCAGTTCGCAAGTTCATGTACTGGTTCACGTTTCACATCTGTACCTTTTTTATAGGCCAATAGAATTGGAAAGGTTTTAAAAGAGAAAAAAATACGTGTCCGCGTTACTTCCTATACATGGAATATAGCATTTACCAAACTCATAAAATATGCAGGGAAAAAAGAGCATTATAGGCCTACGTCATCGACTGCAGAAGTAAAGGCAGAAGCGGCAAAATGTGGCAACTGCAAACGCAGCAAAAATATCGCGTTTCACTCTTTGCCGCCGCTGAAAGCTTTCGTTAAATTCCCACCGTTTTTCTGTGTTTTAAACGAGAAAAATCATCGGACTTACTCTAACTGATATGTCCGATGTCCGTTGTTTGTCCAGTGGCTTCCGAGTTGAAGAATTTAGCGGCAGAAAGAGCGGTAGAAGAATCCGTGACCAGAACAGAATTACACAGCAAGCGCCATTCCTCGGCACTTCTTTCTGAGAAGGAAATCTACGTCGACGCGCGTCATATCCTGCTCCCATCTACCAATCACAATATATATCCTACCAGTTGTAGGCGTGATTATTGCCTTGCGATGATTGGGAGAGAGGCGCAGCAAGGAGGCAGAATAGGCAGCCTCGCCCGGAGTGGGCATACCCTGAATGGTGTAGCACCACGCCCACTATGTATTTCCTAGCCGAGTGGGCGGGCTCAGGAGAAACATGGCGTAGCAGAAACATACATGCGGCCACTATTCCGTCAACAAGATAACAAAAGTTGTTGTTATCGTTATACAATAATATTGTATTATGAGTAGTTTTGAGAAAATAGCGGTTATGCCATCACCTTGAAAAACTAGAAATTCCAAATGAAAATAGTATTTAAATTTATTTCATTTTGAATACTTTACGCACAATACAGTAATATGATTCTAATGGAGAAAAAATGATGAATTGACACAAATTATGGAATTCATATAAACAGCAGTATTAAATACAATTTTTTTATGACATGATTACTTAAAAGCTAAAAAAATGCATATTTTACAAAATATAGGCCCAATTCAGATTGCAATGTAATAAATAAAGGTTACCATGTGGCTTCACAAATTTTTACCTGCTGTTATATGCACAATAGGTTCACTATTAGAAATATTGCTATAAATAAAAAGCACCAAGGATAAAAATTGTAATCCTGGGCAGGTAGCAGTTATTCAATTTTTGGGTATAGCTGCAGTAATTTACCTTTCAAATTAGGTAAATTAATCTGCTGCGTGAAAGTACAAATCCCTTTATAGCAACATCCTCGTATGTAAAAGACCAACAATTGTCATACTTTTGCGGAAAGTGCATTTTGTACATCTATTGCTTTTGTATGCACTCCGCTGCCAAGACTAGGTATTGTGCTAGCACTAAGCTCAGGTACCGACGAGTCCCGTTTCGGAGATATGATTTGCTGAAGTCCATTGTGTGTTGGGGAAGGAATCCGGGGACTTGTTTCATTAAGAAGGTGCATCGAAGTCACTTTGCGGCTCCAGTCGTCTTTGAATACTTGAATGGATAATTCATTGACAAGGTTGAAAAGACGATCAGTAAGGTGCGCAAGGACCAACTGCTCGTTGGCATCCCGCCGTACTCGCACATGAAGTGACCCAGCCTGCAACATACATTAAATTGGACTTATTTCTATGAAACAAAAGGACACCCCCCAAGTCATGTTATTTTCCTATGCTGGCAAAATGCATGAATTTAATTGCAGTATTAATAAAGGGAACAAGAGCTCATCGGAAATGTGGAATTATTATTTGGTAGGCTTAGCAAATGTGGTACATATTTTGTAAAATAACATTTTCGGTTATTATTGTGTCACCACCTGCCCAACAGAATTGCCACA
>WWPM01021317.1:0-12386 GCA_023279145.1 Glomeris maerens
AGCTGTCCCTGAGCTAAGTCCTGGTTCTAACGCCTGGATTGTTCCCATGAAAATCCACTAATTACCCATTCGTTGAAAACGAAGCTGGGGGTTCGGCGACTTGTCGGAAATAGTAGCCTTGTGGTGGGTTCTTGGAAAACAACTGCAAACTCTATATAAAGGAAAGCTTCATTTGCTTCTGCATTACTAGCTTGTGTATCGTGGTCCTGTTCACAACTCTCCTGTCTTCTACTTCCAAGTGTCTTCATATCACTCTCTTCCTTTCTACATTTGCACTACAGGTTGCATGCGTGTACACTGTATTTTCAGTACAAGTTGCAATGCTAGATTTTCCCCATGTTTTAGATATGGCTTGCAAGGTTGGAGTGTTGTTTCTTGTTGCCACAGTGGCCTTTTTCCATGATGCAACAGTTTATGCTAATATAGCCGAAGTTGCCAACCTGATGAATGATGGAGACGATGCTGAACTTCCTTTGACAAACCGACAGGTAATGATTTAGAACAGTATACATTGCCAACATTATACAGGGTGTTTCACAATTCAGGGGACAAACTTGCAGGGTGCCTTCCCTGCATGAAAACAAGACAAAGTTCCTATGAGCCCATGTCCCCAAACGCTTTGTGTATTTAAGTAGGACCTACATAAAATGTGACATCTATAATTCATGCTCTCCACATCTTTCCATTGATCATTCATTATGCGTTCCTAATAAAGATGTGGGGAGCGTAAATTATGGATGTCACATTTTATGTAGGTGCTACTTAAAAAAACTAAGCGTTTGGGGACATGGGTTCATAGGAACTTTGTCTTGTTTTCATGCAGGAAAGGCACCCTGCAGGTTTGTCCCTTAAATTGTGAAACGCCCTGTATTGTGTTTTAGTATACCTTGATGGAGCATACAGCATCAAGATTTCATTGTACTGGTCTTGTTCCTTTTGCTTGCAAATGTTTATGTAGATAAAATGGCAATATTTAATAGAATTAACACGAGTTGCAGCTCTTGCAAAAATTCGTTTTTGACATTACGATTGCTCTTATGACATCAAATAGCTGGTAATAGTGAGAGTAAATCATGTTATGTGCTATGGGCTATTTAATTAATTTGAAATGATCCACAACATGAAGACTACAGTGTAATTATTTTAGATTTGATTCGTATGATGGTTGAAGATATGGTAATATATAGGTGGACGACCCACTGAGGGAATATATATCACACGTTGGAGTCACTGGTCTCCAATTGCCTAGTGGAACTCGAGATGTGGAAAGAGTAAGAGAAAACATCCTTGCTGGTAAATGGCAAGCTTTCACACCCATGCCAATTCTGGAGCCCGATTGTTACGTGGAAGTTGTAAGTTAGCATTATTACAGTTTTATTCAATTATATTTTCATCACATGAAATACATCACTAATATTATGCATCGGTTATACAGAATGTTTATAGCACGTATTCTGCCATATTTAATACGATTTCAACATTTCCTTTGTCTTTTCAGGTTCAAAGATTACCTGGCAGATGCATTCACCTCGGACGACTGCGTACTCCTGCATGTCAAAGTCAAACTAGTCTTAGATTGAACCATCCTGAATGCACATGAACCAAATTATATAGCGGATATCTGTGCCATAAGTTTAAGTGGCATGGTGACATGATGCGGGTAAACGTTATATACAAATGTTAAATGTTGTTATATGACTATGAAATCTGTTTTGTATGTACAGTATCGAATTATTGTTGCCATATACTGTATAGTAAATGGCACATGTAATGTGCCGTCTCAAATTTGAATGTTGTATTGTTCTAAAGAACAGATAAACGAATGTTGGAATTTGAATTTTCTGATTTATTTGTATGGTTTGTATACTGTGCATATCTATTTACTTTACTGTGTTTTGCTCTTTTTATTTATTACTTCATAAGCCAATTCTTTTAAATAACACATTAAGCATTGCATAATGGCATAAAATTACAAATTTTGCTTTTCCGTAGCAAGTTCCTGCGAAAATATTAAGTAAAAATAGTACTTTCATTGAATTGAGTAATTATTTTTGGCCTTGCAATTTATGCATGCACTTATAGTGATTGGTGGCTAGTTAATTCATTCTATTGATTTCCCCCTTTTAATATTGAAGTCACGATGTGTAGTAGTAGTGGTAGTAAGTATGTATTGGTTGGCTGAACACGTACGCAAATATGCCCATTGAGGATTGCTTCGGGCAAATCATGAAATTGCGCAACTTGTGCCAATCATTTTCAATACTGACAAATTGCGAAAGAGATCGCATTGGTCGCTAAATCTTGCTGTACACCAGCATGCACTTGGCGCATAAATCACTGGTTTGTATCAATTTTGTGTGAATACTCCACCTCGATCGAGTGAACACTACTACTGAATTCTCGCCCAGCTGCTGATGAGTTTGAAAATTCCAATGTTATATCCTTGGAAAATTGGCGCTTTTATAAACGCGAGTTGAATAAGGAATTGCATACAAAACCCACGCGATTTTAAAATAAGACATTTGGCTAATATTATCTGTCTTCTCAGCAGGGAATATGTTTTTCTCTGAAATAGAAGCTAGATTAACTACATGTGGGTGCAATCATGTTTTATAGCGAAATAACAGCGTTTTATGTATGTAGCAATGCAGTAAACGATAGTGTAATGAAAATTCCAGAAGGAAACCAAAATCTTCCACACAATGTTATGATAAATGTGGAATTTGCGCATTTCTATTTTTGCCAATCACTGCTGAAAAGCCGCACTTATTCGCCTACACATCTAAAAGTAGGGGTAGGAATTATATCATAACTCGTGGGACCAGGATGAGATGAAGTGGCTTATTGGACACATACCCTACTTCATAACCATCACAACTAGTGGATTTCAGTCAATGACGTCGCAAATAAGGTGGGAAGAATCCGAGTTATGTATTTTTTCATTGCATGAATTGGATTTCTAAGTATATAAATAGCACTCGATCAAATAATGTATTTATACGCTTAAAAATGATAGTTAATTGAATTCTGGAACAACATTGTTCTTGAAGAGCTATATATATATTGATTTATTGACATACTATTTATTATTGTGAAAAATCTGGAGAGATTCCTAAAATATTTTCCGAAGTGTGAAAGTGGACATATATTCTGCTGAAAGGTCCAACAAAGTTTAAAAAAGGAACTCATATTTCAGAATTATATCTTCGTTTAAAACAACAAAAATTGCATTCGATCTGAAGTTGATAGTGGCAGAAAGATAAACAGTTTTTTTTTTATTGGAGAAATTTGTTCAAATCACTAAATCCGTTGCGTGGATCCCATTCCACTTGTGTGCTGGAATAATTTCAAGGGAATGGGAATCCCACGTTGTCAATTTTCCCGTGCCAACGTGCAGATCACGTGACTGACAGCGAGACCGCCCAATGGCGACAGTTTTAAAAGCACTACTAGGCCACCTTGTGAACCTTGCAAACAGCTCAAACACCACCTAAAGTATAGCTGCACTGCAAAGCAAAGAAAAACATGGCTTTCACAAAGATGATCTTCCTTATTCTTGTCATCATCTGCTCAACATCTTTGCAGAATGTATTAACCCAAAAGAATTCTCTTAAGGAAGGTCCATTTAATGAAGTTGATTATGATGGTTTGTTGACAAGACTAATTAACACTTTTGATCGCCTATTGGAGTTTTTCTCCACAAAGACACATGAAATCAACTTAGACGGAATTGTCGGCCTGCGTATAGGACAAGGTTAGCAAAAGTATTTTATCTGCATTTAGTTTCACGTTACATTTTATATATTATGTATTAGTTGTCTGTCGTCATCACAGGGTACATACTTTTCTACACCTGTTCTGTGACGATTGTTTTGAAAACAATTAAACTTTGGATCATATATTGGTCACGACGTGTTTGATATTCTCTTTACAAATTGTTCTCCCCATTGAAAATGGGTCAGTCCATTTATATTATTTTTGCAATAAATAGATTTACCATCGCTTCGGAAAATGGTATATGCTGACATGTAAATTAGGAAATTGAAACTTGATGTTTAATTTTGTTAATTCATAAAATTATGTCCAGTGATTTGCTAGCTAGGTTATGGAGTATGTTTGTTGCTATATGTGTTTTTATATGAAACAGCAGAAATGTCTCAATGGTGTTCCGTGTCAAAACGAATCGACTGTCATACTGGAAGTGTTGAAACTGAATTTTTACAAAAATGACAGTTGTTCAGCTACGAGTCGACAAAAATAGAATGCTTTACAAATCCCATTTATCAATGTGTTAGAATTTTTACTTGTCAAATACCTACTTTTGCAATAATTGTAATTCCACTTCATGTGTCACTAAAATAATAAATATAATTTCATATATAGTATAGGAACAGTCAGCCTTGCGTGACTCGACCTCGGTTAACTCGGAAAATCGGTTTTGTAAAATACCCGGAAAATGACACTGTAGAACAATCACCGCAAAATAAGGAAACTACTTTTT
Organism: Glomeris maerens; assembly: GCA_023279145.1. Taxonomy (NCBI): domain Eukaryota; kingdom Metazoa; phylum Arthropoda; class Diplopoda; order Glomerida; family Glomeridae; genus Glomeris; species Glomeris maerens. The sequence continues at coordinate 4,502 of WWPM01021317.1, forward strand.
GGATTTTTATTTAATAAAGTTATTTCACGAGATATTTGGAGACAAATTGGAGTAAAGAGTGAAATGTTTGCACATGCGCAGTAGAGTTGATGACGTCACTCAATGACGTTGACTCCAAGTATGGAACGCTTACTTTCTCAAACCAGTTTCTGGTTGTAATAACCACCTGGGGCATTTCCACAGCACAGGTGCACGATCCGCCATTTTCCCTCGCTGTTGCTCGGGTCTTTTATTGCAACGGATGGCACCCATACATGTAGAAATTTGACACTTAGCAGGTGTATCTCCCTATCTACACCTGCTAACTGTCACTCCACTGTAGCAGATTCAACTGTTCACAGTTTGAAAATGACTACACAGAAAAATCTGAAAATTTGCAGGAAGGTTCCACATTATGTGGAATATATTTCCTTCAAATTTCATAAATATTAAAAATGTCGAAAATTGTGATGTCAGGTCACCTTTAAAGCCTGTTTATTTTTAGAGTTAACCGGGTTTTTCCGAGTTAACCGAGGTCGAGTTACACGAAGTTGGCTGTAATTACAGTTTTGTTTTGAAATTGGATGATGCCATGCAATATTTAGCTGCATTGCGTAATATTAACAAGAGAAATGATTCACTGTGGTTGTAACCACGCAGGTCAGCTCAACGTATTACTGCGACGCTTAGCCATGCCACCTTATCAACAAAAGGACCTCCCGATTCGTGCAACTATAAGCAATCATGAAAGGTTAATAGAAATTCGGGACAAAGCTGACGATATTGCTAAAGACGCCATTCCATATGTGGCCAAGAGTAGTCCAGATTATTACGGAAGTACGCTGTATATCTAATAATGCCAGTTTGATAGCATTTTAGCAATCTAATATCGTGCTTTTTCAAGGAATGAAGGATATGCTGTCGGTTTCTATTTGGGAATTCGACTACAGAACTCGAGTAACAGATCAGTCATTAATTTATTCTGAAGTAATGTCCCAAGAAACCATCAATGAAACAGCGTCGGATTATTGCATAAGAGAAATGGCAAATTCAAAGTATACGAGTTACTTTTGGATATTGAAATATGCATGAGAAATATACATGTTTGGTATGCAATGATTGCTAAATTTTTTTTCATATTATACATTTTGTATTCACCCAGATATCTATTTATTTGCCAAATTGTATATTCCTCGCAGGATTTAATACATTTTGTAATTATGGTCAGCTGTATAGCACAATATTTAAATTGATAAATTTACTTTCATGCAGTTGCAATTTTAGTGAGGGGTGCTGGAAACTTTTAACTCAACCATCATGGATAGGCTATTCCCTTACACATCAAATATTATATGTGATGGTTGGAGAAAAGGTGAGCTTTTCTTTTATAAAGATATGCAGTAAGATACAACTATTGTTAATTATCTTTAGGTAAACTGTGGGAAGCAAATTCAAGAAGCTGCAATCAGTCACGGGCAAACGAGTTCATGGCACCTAATAAATGTAATGTGTGCCAATGTTGTAAGAGAAATGAATGATCTCTCTCAAAAAGGACTATCAGATGATGCTCAAGATTTATTCATGGAACAAGGTTTGATATCTGACATTGTTCTTTTAGTTTCCCAGCATTCCACATTTCAATAACAAAAGATTATAAAGTTATAGTGCATGTATGAATTAATTTCAGCTGCAATCTGCGGAATGTTAGGTTTTTCTGACTCGTTTTCTATCTCCTGGTTGAACGATATGATTTCATGGCAAAGACCGAATGGGTGTTACGGCTCCGGCAGGATGGAAGCCTACATAGGTTGGTACATGTATATAGAATCGGTATAGTGTTGTTAATGACAATATACCACCTCCTGAGCTAATGTTGTTCCATGTTATTAGAGAAACTTGCTTGGGACGAGCAATTATAATTTTAAGGTTAACTTTTAACATTGAATTTGTGCATTTATATTCTAGCAGCGATTTTTGCGAAGTTTGGGAAATCTTCGGCAGTAAAGAGGGAAGAAAAAGTTCTGGAAGGTAGGGAAATCGTAGATTTTTAATAGGTATTATCTACCAAAATACTATATATTCGGCTGTTCTTCGTGCTTTAACTTGTTACTAGATTTTTAGCAAATGTACATAGATTTTTTCTTGATTAATTACTTATAGGTTCTCAATTATAGAAATATAATCTAAATGGCACACAATTTTTAAACTTATTCCTTAAAAAATTCCTGAGAAAAATTACACAGTTGTGCAAGAACAGTAACTTTCTTATAAATTTCATGCTCACTGTTTTGTGCAATCCACTCGCACACGTTGAGCATATGTGCCAAATGCTCTGCGGAATGACAATAATAAACGGAACACAACCAAGCTTGCACCAATTATTTTTTTTAGAAACAGTTTCTGTTGTTTCATGTAATAATTTATTGATCAATTAGATGGGTGCCTGTCTCACAAATCAGCAGTTGCTGCTGGGGCTCTGGCTGTTTATGCAAGATATGTACTCGAAAGTCAAGCTTTGAGTATCTATGGGCCTCCAATCCTGGAAAAATAAGTTATATCTATATTAGTAATGTAAATCATCTCATTTGCAATGCGATTCCTTTCGTATGTCTGTTAATAGGAAATGTGTAACAAATACTTTCATTCTAAAGTTTAAAATATAGATGAAATCTTCTGTTGACATTCGTTTATTGAGAATCGGTTGTGTTGTAATATTATACGTAATTCCCTGGAAATCTTTGCAGTTCGTAAAGCGGTGAAAGTAATGAAAGGAAAACCAACACAAGGGGGATTCACTAATTGCTTTCTGTCTCCTTGCTTGGACGATTAACCCTTCCTTCGATTGGTTAAGTTACTACGCCCCCTTCTTGTTTTGCTATTCATTATTTTCTATGCTAGGAATTGTAACAGACATATAGGGAGTAGAATGGAAAGTTTCGCTTTTGGACTGCACCACCTGGCCATAAAATTATAAACTTGTTTGGGACAACGACTGCTATTGTAAACGAGCGCATTGTGTGATAATGGAAAATTTCAGCTTTTATACTTATTTATATTTTAGCATTCTATTGAAAACCCGAATATACATGCACCGAAATAATACTGAAGAAACGAAATCTGGTCAAAGTTGTACAAAAATTATGTTCGCTTTGTATTCTTTAATTATGAAAATTACGAAATAAAAATCGAATATTTGCAAATCAGATGCGATATAGATATCGTGTCACACAGTAAACTGTACTGCATATTCGTTCTTATGGTCTACAATACGCAATTTTTGAGAACAGTAGGCCAAAATCAAATTTTCTGCAGAATGGCATTGCTGAAACGGATACAACAACGATTGCAGAAATTGTTTTTTATGGGAACAATTTTCTGGCGTTAATGTAAATTAACACAAATCTGCAGATGCTGGGGCTCGATTGTATGAATATTTTTAAATGCCAATGTATATAGAAAGGTGTTATGTATTTTGAAATTGTGAAAGATATATTTATTTGTTGAGAATCGGCGGAATAATTCGAGGAATAATTTCAATCGAATTCCGGTTCTGTTTCAACGTCAAGATCACATGACTCCCAACCAGACTACCCAATGACGTGTTTCAAAATGTTATTGAGCGCACTGTGAACAGTTCAAACAACCGAAACGTCATCATCCAATACTAGCAACACTACGAAGCATACAGACAAACATGGCTTTTAAGCAGTTTTTCCTTATTCTTGCCATCATCCCCTCGGCGTCCTTGCAGCTAAAGTCACAGAACACAATTCAGCAAGTTGTTGATTATGATAATTTGCTGGAAAAGCTTTTTTCTGCTCTTGAACAACTTCTCAAGTATTTATCCACTGAAACACCTCAGATAAATTTAGATTGCGTTATTGGAATCCGGATGGTGCAAGGTACGAATTTTCTTTATTTTAATTTCGCAAAGTTTCATCTCTTGTATGCCAGTAGTGTCATCTTTTGTTTGTTGTAGCTAATAGCGTCACAATGTATGCTTTGCCACATCTGCTGTGACGAATGTTTTGGCCGTTAACTATCATATTTTTACCGCAGTAGTTCGACCCACTCGTGAAATTTGCTTCACCTCAATTTTCCCCATTTGCGTGTATTGGATAAGTAAAAATTGTGAAACCAGATTCGCGGAATATAAATATGACAATGGGCCACTTCTGGGAACCCTATTAAATTGAAGCTCGTGTTCTCAATAAGTTTAACTATGTACTCGCATACCTGTGAAAGGTTTTGCAATATTATATCTGATGTAATTAATTGAACGCATATTAGAATTTAAATTGCAGGTGAATAAAAAATGATTTGGGGGCAAAAAACCAGACAACAAAACATGAATGCGTTTTATTATTATTACTATATTATAAGAGTGCTACTCGAGTGACTCATTGTATGGTAAATCATTATTACAGGTCAGCTAAATGTCTTGCTAAGCAGACTGAATTTAATAACAGCTGTTAGAGATCCATATTATTTGAACGTAATAACTTCAGAGTATTATAAAAGATTATTAGAAATTCGTGACAAAGCCGAAGATGTTGCTGAAAATGCAATTCCGAACATTGCAAAGAACAGTCCATCATATTACGGATGTAAGTTATGTAATAATGCTTATACGTATAGAAAAATCGAAGACTTATTTTTTGCCGTTTTCAAGCCATGAAACTTCTGCTATCAGATAGTATTTGGGAGTATGATTACAGAACTCGAGTGACTGATAAATCTCTAATTTATTCCAAAGTAATGGACCATGAAACTATTGATGCATATGCTGCTGGTGCATGTTTGAATACTATGATGGTTTCAAGGTAGGATTTAATTTAACTGACACTATAGTGTACTTAATTTTAGTCGCAATCCTTTCATTTGTAATTCCGAGTATTTATTCTATAACAGTTGCAACATTACAGACACTTGTTGGTTTTTAATGACTCAACCTTCATGGATTGGATATTCCCTTACACATCAAATATTATATGTAATGGTTGGAGAACAAGTGAGCTTTTGTCTTAAAGTCTATGATGTATTACTTAATTACCGAAGTATAGAAATAATATCATGGTTAATAACTTTTAGATAAAATGTGGGAGGCAAATGCAAGAACTTGCAGGCAAACATAACCAAACAAGTTCATGGCACCTGTTAAATGTCATGTGTGCTAATGTCGTAAAGGAAATGAATGAAATCGATAAAAATAACAAATTATCGGACGAGTTCATTCAAGATTTATTCATGGAACAAGGTTAGATTTCATAATGGCAAACTATGATCCAACAATATGGGCAACTGTGTTTTTATAACGTGCAGTTTCTGTTTGCGGAATTTTGGGCTTCCTGGATACGTTCTCCATCCCTTGGCTGAATGCAATTATTTCATGGCAAAGACCGGAAGGATGTTACGGAACAAACAATATGGCAGTTTTCGTGGGTAAATGTTATTCAGGGCAATTTTAGAATAAACACCAATTTTTATTTGCTTATAGAACAAACCCCGTCAAATTAGTAATGTGAGAATGTTTACTTATGGCTACCCTGCATAGCAATTTTATATATTACCAAATTACCAATTTTTTATCCATTTTATCCATTTGTAACGTAGTATTAACTTGTGTCTTTCACCAATATTTGTCGCTAGAGGGTTGGTGAGGCGTATACACCTTCCTCTTAACATTTAAACGTATAAAAATAAAGTGGCCGTTCTATTAGAAATTGTCGATTTTCTTGCCCCTCGTATGATTTGTATTGATGGTACATATCTAGAGTTAAAAGTTGTTGAAGCAATGTAGCTAGAATATATATATATCTTTGAAAACGTTTCTTGGTGAGTTAAGTAAGATTGATTTGTATAGCTAGCTGTTGCATTATTGCGTAATTCTATTGATATTTCTAGTTTAGATTTCGCAAGGTAGCTTTGTATTGCGTTATTATATCCATCATAAGAATGAGTCACAGCGTTTCTTTTGTTGCATTTCTATGCACACGAACAAATTCATACATATGTTGCTACATATATATTTATAAATTGACAGATTTTTCAATGTAACAATAGTTATGCCTACTTGCTGATTTGGAATTTTTTCGTTTTTAGCTTCGATGCAATCAAGACTTGGGATGAAAATAGTGCACACAAAGCGAGAAGAAAAAATATTGCCAGGTAAGAATCATTACTATACTATTCTTATCTGTGTACATGCTGGTCATACGTATGCGTTTAATTTACAATATCATTGATCCAGAATTTTTTGCACTTTTATCTGTATGTTTGCTTAATGCTTTCACTGAAAAAATTAATAAGGGACTGGGCGTGCACTGGTGGCTTTTATTGCAGTGAGAATTCTTCCTGGTTTTAATTTTTGTATAATTGATCGAATAGATGGATGCCTATCTCACAAATCAGGAATGGCTGCTGGTGCTCTGGCTGTTTATGTCAGATTTTTGATCGAACTGAAAGCCCTTAGTATCAACGGACCTCCAATCCTGGAAAAATAACTTCTCTAAATACCTTCGCTATTATTGTACCCTACATATTTAACATACAGTGAGAAATGTTTTACAAAATCTTTTATTTTGGAGATTTAAAACACTGTTAATATTCGTATATATTCTACAAAATCAACCCTTTAGTAGGATTACCGAATGTCATGACGCTACAATTCTACACGAGTTTTTTTGGGTTACACTTTCATTCACACAACTATACCCCTACCAGCAAGAGAAGAACCACTGGGCGGAGAGTGGTTCCTTATTACCCGCCCTCTTTCTATAAATTAACCAATGGAAGCAGAGCATAATTTTTCGCTTACTTCTTCCTACAAATACGAGTATTGGTACGAGTATTAACACTGCTACGTTGATTCCTTTGCCAGGAGAATGTAATCTATGCTGACCAGACTGGCATTGGCTGAAATGTAGAAATGTAGCCACGCCCAGTGGTCCTTCTTTCGTTGGTGTAGGTATACATACCAACAAGTTTACACAATACTGTATGGTGTTTATAGAACAAATGTTTTGTCAATAATATGACATTTTCTGATGATTAACTGGAATTCCCGAAGTTATGATGTCTTAAATATAAAATAGGCGACTTGCGAAATGCTATAACAATGAAACCAATATTACAATATTGTTTGCACTTGATGCAAAAGGCACATCATGTGAGCAAAGCAAACTGGTAACGTGATCATAGGAACTCTTAATTGTTAAATTTAAATAAAGGGAGGGAAAATAAGAAATTTAATGATCGGTGTTAACTAATTGCACGTTTTTTTCAATAATGTGATATGTCTCTTTTTAGCTCAACCTTTTATATTTCGTACGCTGCGCAATTATATGTATATAACCATAATTAATCGCATGGTGGATGTGAAGAAATGTGATGAGGGATTTATATCAAGTGATTTTGGGAATGTTCATAGAAATCTGTAAGGGCAATGCACATATTGGTCTGCATAATGGGTTATGTTCATGCATATACAAATGCCAATATTAAATATATAAGAGTTCTGCACATTTGCGTGATTCTAAACGTTGCATTACATAGAAGATTACATCAATATATTGGGTTCACAGTGATGTCCTACCACTTGTGGATGCTCTGGCAACAATCGACGATGACAGGGTAACAGGCATTCGTTGACGTTGATGTCGTATTTTCCACCAAAGAGCACTGATGCCTAAGCAGGCAATTGCGAAAGTCACACCAATGCTGAGAAAAAGCCATTTAAGGACTGTTGTAATGGGTGTGCAATTAGATGATGCCTCGTCTAGAGGATCGCCTGTAAAATTAGTCACTGGACAGTCGATGATACCATTGCAAACCAACTCGTCGGCAATACACGTCCGTTTATCTGGGCAGGTGAATAAGTCACTGCCACACATTGGGTCCTCAACAA
>WWPM01021319.1:0-10274 GCA_023279145.1 Glomeris maerens
TTTTTTTTCTGCCGGGCATGTAGGCCATATAATACACATGCATACGTTATTATTTACCATTTAAAAGCAGTTTTATTTTAATTCTTGCATTAGAAAATATGTTGAAACGTAGACGTGTAAAATAACGCCAATTTGGTGCAAGAAAATGCAAACATCCCCACGGGCGTTTCGAAATTGGACTCGCTCACAGGCGCATTTATCTTAATCCGTCGTCTTTAAATTTGACTTGCAGTAAATAGGTCTTTAATGCACGAAACCGCACTCCGGTCGGAGAGATTGAGAAGATCGGTTGCGAAAAAGCCTCTTAAGGACAATCATGTGTGTGTGCTTGAGCGTGTGTATAGGCCCTATATTTGATATGTATATGCGAGAGTTTTTAGAGGGAAACTGTAGGAAATTGGTCCCTCCGATGGATTTTCCTTTCTGAAAGAACTAGGTTTTGCGCTGCTGTGGCTTTGGGGGATACTATATACACTCAGATTATTCCCACGTGTTCTCTTCCACTGTATATGTATATTGTGCTTGCACTTTATTGCTTTTGAACGTCGCAAACGTGAATCATTGCCTGAAACCTTTGTCAAAGCATCTATATATAAGCCTATTCGGATGCATGCCAATTTAATCGTAATTTTTCTTTCGAAGCTATAAACGTGATAGGCTTGTCTAAGATCGGCCTAAATTGGATATATACGATAAACACGAGCAGGTATTGGGAACGAAATAATATCAAAAGAAACTGTTATAGGTATAGTAATGTTAAAAAATCTGAGCCTATAATATCTTATATATCGTATGACCGTATATAAACCAAACGTTTCCATTTATAAGCCTTTTTTTCTTCAATACAAATCCCAGTAAAACCAGGTACATCAATGGATATAGCATAAATCCGACATCTACAAACACTTGTCCTCGCATTCCATGTAGCCCTATATATCGTATTAACTCGCCAAACCCATAAAATTGATAATGCTGTAATTCAACTCTATTACTACATAATTTAAGAAAATCATGCAGTACAAAATTCCATTTTCCTTTTGGTTTTCGTGAACAGTTTGAACGTGTATATACGACTTCATGGGTCCAATAAGTATAGGCCTACAACACGTTTTGCAAAATACGAGTTCGTTGAGTATAAACATCTATTTTTTATCTCATCAGAAAACCTGCTATCAAATACTTACAGTATAATGGGAAAAATTGAATAGGCTTAACTAACAAAACTTCGATTAGGCTATTGCAGAAGTTGCAATTTTCATTCGAGGAAATTTATTTCGCGCTGATACATAATCTCGCTGAACTTTTCGGCTACATTGTTCATATTTAGCGTGAAATCCATACGCCAAACTAGTCTGTTTTTCCGCGCGACAATACCACTATTACAGCGAATACCCAAAAATATCATACGCGTATACTATCCATAGCGACAGATTAGAAATTATTAATTTAAATAACATATGTATTAGCGTCTGGAATACTCTATTCCATCATGCTCTGAAAGTGCAATACGCTATTCGTTTCAATATCATTTGCTGGGTAAACTATCGGGGATCAATAGCCTTCATAGGTCATATATTGCAGATGGAACAACAAAAAATCGTTTATCAGGATTCGAAAAATGTGTTTTCAGAAGGAAACTTCTTATTCTACAGTCGTTTATAATAAATAACTTGAGATGTGAACATTACAATCAAAAAATGCAACTATTGTAAACCGTTGATATAACCATACTGTATAGCTATACTGTATAATTAACAGCTTTATATACTAATCATGAATCCAGAGCACTCACAACAAAAGGCAAGCTAATTTTAACTCGTAACACCGTTTTAATTGGCATTGGCTTCAAGAAAATGTTGTAATTAAGGGAAATGAAGTCTCAATGGGGCGCTTTCCTGCAACGTGTTGGTTTAATTGTGTGGTTGGCAAGGGACCCCAACAAAGGACGATGCTCGTGGTCGATGGATTTCATAATTATAGTCAGCGTTCAGTGAAATTCAATCAAATAGATTACGAAAAAATTATAATTCTAAAAATGGAAATAGGAAAATGATTATAATTTATTTGTTGTAAATGATTGCATATGACGTGGAAGGTTGTTTCCAAGTACACACACACACATACGTAGAAATAAAGTCCTCCCCCAAAAAAACTTTGACATTTGCACATATATTAAAAATCTAAATATGCAGTGACAGTAAGTCAGGGGTGCTCTATCCAATGGTGCCAAAATATTTGACCTCTGCAGCTGCCTTCAAGGTTATCCAAAACCCAACTTTTTGGATACAATAGCTGTAGCAAAAGTTCAAATTAGTACGTTGAAGAGGACATTCAAATTAGTAAAATACAGCAACTTTTAAGTGAAACTGAGCAGAGTTGCGAATTTAGTGGTTTTGGGTATTTCACGTGAGACGTGGATTGCAGGGAAGATGACTGACAGGAACAACCGATGGCAATTTCACTTTATAGATGCGCACTGCAGCCTCAAGTGAACAAAAGGCCTATTGCATGATCACTCTTCCACATAAAACATTTTAAGAATGTAATTCTCTTTAAAAGTTTATTTGTGCCATTGCAGATATATAATACAGAAACGGGAGTTAAACTCTACACTTAGTTTATATGGTAATTGTGAATCATACCTTGAGGAACTTGGGGCTCCATCTTGATGGTGGCCGACATTGCACCGGTTAACTGCTGCGGCGAAACCAACGGGTTGAATCCCTTCGGTAAATGGGCGAAATTGGACAAACTCTGGGCGTACGAACGTCCCAGAAGTGCCGAATTGACACCACCAAGTCCTGCATGCGTTCCCGACATGTTCATGCTCATGCTGATAGCGTACGAGGAATTAGGCGGCACTGTAGTTCTGGCCATTGTCACTGGCCCTTCTGCCGTGGCTGCAGCAACTGGAATCCCTGCAGACGGTGCCGAAGAGTAAGTTGAAGACGATGACGAAGGCTGCAAAGGCGTTGTCGATGACACCGAAGTACATGGAGAAGTCTGATGATGAGATTGTGGAGCAGTCGCTGATGCCGAAGCTGCCGCTGCTGCTGCAGCCGCAAACGCACTTTTGAGCCACACTGGTGTGTTAGGATAAGGTGCAGAGTAGCCCAGCCTTAGGTTCCTAGCAAGGTGATGTTGCATGGGTGGGGCCTTTGGTCCAGACGAAGACACAGAACCGACTCCAAAGTTTCCGGTCACCGCGTAGAAGTTGGACGGTGCTGCTGCATGCGGAGAGTTGTTTGTGGCCGTGTCCACTATGGACCATATTCGAGGTTTGAGGGAACCACTTGGGGTAACGTCTGTGTTTCCAGGAGAGGACACCGCGGTTGCTGAAGGTGGTCCACACATATTATCTGACATGCTCAATCCTGGGCTGTGCGCTGATGACGGCGAGTCTGATAAAACAGATGAAGGGCTGGACATGGAGTCACTAAATGCATGCATATCTCGCTTGGACACGTCCATAGTTGGGTCCGTGGAGATGCTGATTGATTCTCGGTCGTCGTCCATATCCACGTTGTCTTTCATATCTATGCGAACAGATTTGGAAACAAATTAAGCACAAGTTTTTTGCTGTGGTGTAAACAGTACGATTTAGTCGTCTAGGCGCCAAGTGGAGGTCCCATGCAACGTTCACGGTTTTCATCACGTCCCCGGAATATGTATACAGTATATAGTTTGGGGTATGTTTGTATGGGGTACACATATATCTAGCATGTAGTAGGGTGTCATCATGGTCGTTATAAGACGGATGGACGGACAGTCAGGCGCCACTTTCTCTATAGGAACATAGTTTGGAGTCGTTAAAAAGTTGGAAACACTCGGCACGTTTGCCTATTTGAGGGTGTCATAGCATAAATAAGACCCATGTCGACATACAAATGATGGTACAAAGTTAGTTGCAGGCCCGGATGTGCATGTAAGCAGACTTCTCTTATAATGCATTATTGTCAAGGGACACAAGTCTTCCGAGCACCATACATTGGAAAAGAAGCGTTTTATGTATAACAACATGCCAAGCAAGAAAAAATAGACTGACAATGTTTTTATAGGCTTGTGTTTTTCCATTTTTGAAGTCGTAATTTTGAAACTTCTTGTGATGACATGCATCGCAAATAGACACATTTGTTAGCATAACAAATTTACTAATCATCGCAAAAGTTGTTGTGCCTAAGGACATCAGGGAAATTTGCACAAATTAAGAAAGTTATTTTGGACCTATGTAATGGCAAATCCACATCCTGTCATTCGTTTTGGTAAAACATTTTTTACTGAACCTACAGGAGGAGTATATTTCAATAACGGGCCGACAACTCAAATTAATCCAAAGTTGTGAGCTTATACTATGAACAAACAAGCCATTGTCGGTGCTGTGCGGTCGATCAGCCCAGTGGATTGCAAAACAATCTTTAGTGGCGCCACATGATGGTCACAATGTAAGTAAGACCCAATGAAAGATACCTTGTTACGTATATTTGTCATTTCCCCATACTTTGATCATAGACGTTTGCAAATTGACATTGAAAATAAAAGTAATTGCCCTCGCTAAGAAATGCAACTGCATTGTTTTCATACGTTAAATTAATGTCTTCGGATAAAGGCTTTACCGTTTGTGAGTAACCAATCCACATTTCAGGAGTGTCTAGTTTAGTGTGACACCTTGCCACGTGCTGTATAAAGTAAAAAAACTGGTACAGAGATATTGTGTAAATTAAATAAAAGGGAAAAGTGGCGGTTTTTTGAAGCAAAGTGTATAATTCGCCACTTTCGGCACTCTTCACAGAAATTGGCAAACAGTGACCGCAGATTGTTGCATAATATAAAAATGGTTTCAAAGAATCCTGTAAACGCGGATTTCTAGTGTCGGCGACAACTGCAAGAACTCGTGGATTGGTTCTGCTTGGCACCATGTCTCATGGTATACATCCTGTCGCTGATGCAAACTTTTGAGCTAGCATACAAAGTAGATTTATATAACCTATTCAGATCGCTCGTCTTACGAAAGTAGAATTGTATATACCGCACAAGGTTACCGAAGTATACGGACATGTTCTTTTTTGGGCAGAACTCTGGATGAAACTATATTGTTGCATAATTGAATCGCCAAAAGGGAACTGAAAGTTAATGGAACTCGTTATACCCTTACATACTTTCCCTTGTAAGCAATTTGTGCTGATCTGTTGCATAAGGAAGCATAATTGGCAATTCCATACTGATGTCCACTGATAATAGGGCAACTTTTCTCTGATAGGCAGACAGAGTTATGTTTACTGCACTTCATCTGATTGGTTATGTTTTGACTGTCTTGTCCCCGCACTGTGAATTATCTCTCTGTATACTGAAACCGGATCACCCATACTTCAAGCTATTCGAGGAATTGCTCTTTATCACGGCCAAAGTCTGGTGTTTCTCATTTTTATTATCGCTTTAAACAAATTCATGTTGTTTCAATCTTTCGAGAGATATAAAGTCTGACAGCATTTGTATAACCACTGAATCATATTTAAACACATTCTTACATCAGCATTGCATGAGTTAAATATAGAGGATGAAGCTCTCGCAAAGTTTTGGAAACAATATCAATTCCATTTTAAATTGATGCATGTAGTGGTTGTATATATATCTTATGCTTGGAAGGGCACAGGACTCGTTACTTAATAATAGAATATAACCATGCAGGTTAAATGCATTGGAAAATCCTATTATAGCATACGTATACACTATAGTTAACAATATGCACGGAATTCTAAGGGCAATAATGTCTATCTATATACTGTTTTCCATGTTTCGATTTATAGATGGGGTGTGGAGGGAACTGCAATGAATGCAAGTAAAATATTCCTGGTGAAAGTAAAATGCAGTTTCATATATACTTATTTGTCTTTTTGTATATTGTGCCTATACAATCATGCAATTCAACACACATTATTGAATGCAAAATTTGATTCCTTGCATTCTTCAAAGTTGCTGCAACACAACAGGCAACACGCAATGTACAGCATACATTAATGTTCAGAGGGTAACATGGTGTAGACATGCTTCTACATACACAGTACATGAATATTAACGGGCAAAAGTGTTAGATTACTATTTTGGACGAATAGTAGTGACACAACATACCTTGACCTCTTCTGGCGCCGTCCACATCACTGTCCTTGCTGTCAGGCGTCTTGTCGGCGCCTCCTCCAGTCACTCCAACACCACCACTGCCCTTGTGGTCAGCAACGTCCACTACTTCTCCAGTCGAATTGTCGTTGTCGTCATCATCTACCCTGTTCCTAGGCTCCCAAGTCATTTTGTTCTCTTTCTTCAGTCTTCTTCTAGCGTTTGCAAACCATGTGGAAACCTGAGTGAGAGTCATCTTGGTTATGATGGCCAACATGATCTTCTCCCCTTTTGTCGGATACGGATTCTTCTTGTGTTCGTTCAGCCAAGCCTTGAGGGTGCTTGTTGTTTCCCTTGTGGCGTTTTTCCTCCGGGCACCGCTCAAATCCGTATATCTGATTTCCCAATAACAAAAAAACAACAGTTTATCTTAAAATTAAATTGCACATTGAGGGTTTTAATAAAAAGTTGATATTTCTTAATTGCAAATACAACACGAAAATAAGCTCATTCCATGTCTTTAGAAGACCCTATGCACATATTGAAAATAATTTAGTCTGGTAATTCATAAAATATAATTATACCTATTTTTTGTCCGATTCTAAATTAAGAGTAATGTCATTATAATTTCAAGTTCTGAAATTTTCAATACTATATTATTGGGTTCATTATAATGAACAATCATTTGATGAACAATACACGCTGTTTGTATAAATGGGGTTGCAGCTATTAAATACTATATGCCAGTGAAATATTGTATAATGGTTTAAAAGGTGTACTGGAAAGGCGTTAATGAAGTGATATATTATACTGAAAATGCGCAATGCAAGTTCATTACGCACAATACAAATGGTGCTTCCAAATATTTCATATACGATGCTTTTACACATACACGTAACTGTAATGGTGTCAAACATGTCGCATTGAATAAAATTACATTTGGCTCAGGATTCTATAATCACCTGCCATATGTACTACTATGAATGCCAATATTTTCAATTGTTTGCATATCGTTATGATCAATACGTTTTTTTATAGCTCGTATATACAAATCAGGATGGTTGGTGTTGGAAAATAGGCCTAATAAGCCTATGGACCTGAATTATATTTAATAACTACATAGCTTGTATGCCTATGCATGATATATTAATTATACTGCATGGTGTCGCTATGGAGCTGGCCTGATTTATACTATATATACTTAAGAAGTTGGCTAAAAATGGATTGATAGCGATCATGGGAAGCATTTCATAGCAAGACCTTGAATGAACGTTTCAATGTTATTCACATTTTAATTTGTTAGAGCATTTAGACCCGTGTTACAATTTGAATGTTGCAGCTTGAGAGCACATTCTGATCAGCGTATAGTTGTAAATTTCAAGGCATATCCAACCGTTAATGATCGAGATTTTACACCGATTTGCGACCTCCATGCAGTAATGAAAATATTGAGAATTGTTATGTTTTTAGCTAGATTTATGCAATGATTGTTTTCCTTTAAAACCATTTAGTTTTACATTTCCATTAAAAATTGCTAATTTGGAATCACGCTTTAAATTGAGTAATTGAATCGATCGAGGTTCTTTATTGACGATATCCACAATAAAAAATTGTTTCAGAATCGGCCCAACTATCGGGTATTTGTCTTCTGCATAAAACTTCATGAGCTTCACGGCGATGCATGGGTTTGCGATCTTATAAATCGACGTTCATAATAGGGTGCGAAATATTTGACTTTCTATATTCGGTTCCCCAATTTCATTTTTTAAAATGTGCTCGTAATTCCCAAGCAATCAGGCCCACCATAGCTGTTGATCAATTAATATGGAGAATATTGCACTTTGCCATGCTAGCACGATGCAAATGATGGTTAAGGGCAGAAAGGAGACGCTGCCATGCAATCACTGAAGTGCTTTACAATAAAATCGTACAAAGGCACTTCAGTGATTGGCATTGCCCCATCAGGTATATATACATGCACCGCCTTTACTATGTAGTTCCGTATTTATTAAATTAGTGTTTGTGAATTTCAGAGACTCTTGAAAATAAAACAAACTATAACAAATTTGTCCAATGCGTGCAAATCGATTGCTGCATTCATATATGATTTTTATAGCGTTACAAACTGAATAACGTGTGAATCATCTTTCATCGTTACTATGCAATTAAAATTGAAGGATTTTATCTCCACATTAATTTTCCTTCAGAAAAGATTGGGATGAATTGAATATCACGGTGTGAGCAACACAATGGGATAGGCCTACTACAAATTTAGGTAAGACGTCAGTTTGAGAAATTAATGATATTAACATTATTCCCGATCGTCTCAATTAATTAGAAAAGCAGATGTTGATTGTATCACTTTTCAGCAAATATCTGGATGGGGTATCAGTTGTTTGGAATGTACAGTTTATGTACTCTAGTTGGTTAGGATGTTCTCGGATTTCGCAGACGCGCGAAGTCAAGTCAGCCACGGGGTCACGTGATGAAGAAAATGGCGACGAGACGTCGCCATTTTCAGAGATCCATTATTCTCTTGGTGAGACTGGCCAAGGCGTGTCAAAATCAGCGTGGCCCTTTTGCTTTTGACATGGTATAGTATATGGTGGCAGTGAACGGAGTGAGGGTGAAGGAGGAACGAGCGTAATGTCTGTCTATGGCATGAGAAGATGGGTTTGGATGTTGTTGTGCCATGTGACCTAACCTCGCTCTGCATGCCTTGTTTCGTATATTTAAGCCCCATGTGCCAAAGCGAGCCAAAGTGACAAAACTCTCACCGGAAGCCCTCGCATTTGTTAGAAAATAAAGCGAAACATGATCTAGGCTACTTCCGTTTCTTGTACGTGTACAGTGTACACAGCCATAGTTAAGTATGGCAGTTGGGCATTCTGAGAATTACCGCAGCGAGATTGATCGGTCTTCCGGTGTTACATTCCCTCCCCTAGCCTTCGAGTATGTTGCATGGTTTTTACTTTGCACACTGTTTTCTCGTTTTGACGCCTCTTGTAATGAGGGCTAACCTCTGCTGAAATATGTCTCCTTCAACACCCGTGCATCTGCAGACACTATAGTTTATTTTTAAGTACTGTGTAGCATAGTTTTGAAAGGAGAACATTCATCCATCGACACGCAAAAACCAACTGTGACTTAGCGAGGATGCAACACCGGTGTTGGTGTGTACGAAGGAATCGAGTGACACCTCTTCTTCAATTATCATGTTAGCAAACGCCTACCAGACTCGTTCTCACCTCGGCAGGGTAGCACCTAATTTAGGTTAACCCCATTTTCCATTGCTAGACTGCTGTTAGGGACCCAGCTAATGGCCCGTGGGTCACGAATAACTATAGTCTTACAATTTGGTATGGTCAGTAGGGCTAACAAGTAAAGCTATTTTTCAGGAGGCGAATTAATAAAATTAAGTGAACAGCTCATGTGGTGTATAAGCACAACCCTACACGTGTAGATTAAGAGATCGTCTCTACTGTACAGTTACAGCTATGCCCTAAGCTTTCCCTTTCCGTTAATTATATTGAAATGTTTCACAGGAATGAAATTATAAACTAGGATACGATTACACGGGAAGTTGTTTTGTTTCACGTGGGCTTGTCTGTTTTATTCATTTGTAAAGCCTGTGCATATATTGCTGCGTCACTTTGATTGTAGTTGTTCACTAAGCTTTTATTTCAAAACCTTATCAACTGGCAAATCTGGATAACTCACCCATTCGCGAAGGGATATCCTGCCAGGGTGGGGTCGTATGGGTAATACATGGAAGCTGGGTACGGCCATGTGGCCAGGTTATCCTAGAAAAACAGAAGCAAAAAATTAGTAACAATCTATTATTCATTTGACTTACAAAAAAATAATCCGTCAAATTAAAAATTGTCGGTATAAGTCGCACAATAACGCAGCACTAATTTGTTTATGACAGAAAAAGATGGTGCATAAATTCATTATGTTGATTAACAGTACCAGGTGTACCTGAAAAGGAAAAGAATGCATGCACATATGCTGCAGCAGATTGACTTTCAGTGAAATTTACAAGTGTTAGAAAGCATTAACATTAGCGCATGGTAGCAAAATATTTCTATGTACATATATTATGCAGATGCTAACGTTAGAGTGCTGCGCAATAGGATTGGCTCGTATATGATTCTAACGTA
>WWPM01021325.1:0-12978 GCA_023279145.1 Glomeris maerens
TAAAATAATAATGGTTCTGACATCTGATGAGGCAATTTGATCTAGCCGAAACACGTGTAATGTCTTTGCATTTGATCATAGTTGGAACCAAAATTTGGGTGTATTGGATGAATTTTCCACTTTCAGCAACAGTACATATTTACCATGTGTCTGCGCAGCCATTCTTTGGAGCTGTAGTTGTCCATGAACAGGTGGTCTGGTGACTTCATATCGTATCTCCAATTCATTATCTTGCTCTTGTTCTTGCGAATTGGTAGCGAAGGTGAGGTTGTCTGCAAGTATCATTACCGTTGCTCCCGGCACAGAAGCCACTGCAGTTCCCGTGTTCTTAACGGTGGAAAGTTGGAGCTGAAAGGCTACTATCTTAATAACAACGGTGGGAGCTGCTTCCACGCCGTCCGATAGCCTGAGTGCCAACCGTGCCGAAGATGATCCACGATGAACAAAGCTCACTAGGCCCTGATCCACATCATCCTGAGTAAATGATTGAACCGGTCTACCTGGCTGCTGAGCATGTTCAATGTGACCAGTTCCATCTGCAGCAGACGTTCCGCCATCACTTTCCACACTTAAGACGGTGTAAACTAGATCACGGGGGCTGCTATCAGGGTCCACGGATGATAAGACCTCGTTGGATAGTCTTCTCCGCGTGTTCTGCGCCATCCTTAAGACCCTTCCTGGTGGAAGGCGCAGTTGAGGGGGATCGTTGACAGGAATTACTGTTATAGGTAGAACAAAGCGATGTCTGCGTGTAATAGTTGTTGGAAGACGACTGTGGCGACCCAGAACTTCAAGTTCTGCCACTAGACGGTCGCGGATGTTCTCGGATCCATCATGCGTGTAGCGTACTTTGTCGGTGCTCAGGTCAAGTAGTGTAAAAAGGGACACTGATGTTGGTTCTGCAAACATAGAAATGATTAAACTATTAGGAAACCAGTTAATATTCAAGTACTGTTCGCCCCTTATATCCCCTTTTGGGAATCTAATAGGGTTAAGGAGCATGGCTTGTTACCTTGCCCAGGCCTTATGGCACCTGCAGGCTTCTTCCAAAGGTTCAACTCCAGGTGACCGTATTGCGGTGACTCAACTACATGGAATAACACCCCAGACTCACGAATATCATACATGTGGAGGTCCAGCACCACATCGATATTATTGGGAGTGATCACTTCACTTGTTCCTTCCTTGACGCTTAGCGGTTCGATCTGCAAGATTTCTTGCGCGTAATCTTCATCATCTTCATCATCTGCCCTTTCGATATCATCGCCTCCGGAACCAACACCAGGCACACTTCCACGGTCTTCATCCTCGTCTTCTACAGCGTAAACCTTGTACGCAGTACCCAGATCCTGGCGAACGCAGACCGGGTCATCGCAAAGGCACCGGAATCCGCTAACTCCTTCCTGCTTACAAATGGCACCTTCAGCGCAAGGACCTTGAAGACAGGCGAATTCCCAAACACAGTCTGCTGTCACTCCACGTGTCACGATTGCTTGCCGGAGCCCTAATGCCGAGGGTGATGGGGCCCCAAATCCAGAACCGCTGGTTCTCAAATTGGCTATGCAGCCTTTGAAGGCTGATACGCCAACTCCTTGGGAAAGGGCCCTTGCTTGTCTACTCAGTTCAACGCCACCAACATATAATAGCCCAACCAGATCTAAATGGCGGCTTTCTCCCAAGTTTGGCCGAAGAATTGTTGCTGGTTGTTCGTCCACTATAAGTTCCATGTATGAATCTGCAAATCTAGCTTGGATGTTGTGCCATAAGCCGTCGTTGACACTTGTGTCGGACATAAGTGTCGATACTCCATTGCCCTTGTCAATGGCAAAGCGGATTCGGCCTCCGATGAGCTGTAATGGGCGACAAATACGCATTATTTTCAAAACTAGAATACTTTAGGTATTTTTAAGCAATGTTAAGTTCATTAATGGAAACAATTAATGATGGAATTCTCGTAGTTTCTAAAAATTTAATCTAAAAATTTCTTATTGAATTGTCGGAATTTAACATTCCTGCAAAATATTAATTAAGAATTTTACTGTATTATTTTTCTGGGAAAATATTATGTAATTGAGTTGTTAAAGGAAATTATTGAATTACTTTATAACTTTAATGTTTTATTAAAATATGACGTTTGTATTGGCTGTAGATTGCTTTGTGTGTGTATAATTTGCAGTTTTTATTTTTCGCAATTTATATTATCGTGACAAATCTATGTGATCAATTAGAGGTATTGTACGGGAGCATTTAGATAGTTCGGGTGCAAATCGCTAGATGACAGCACTGCTCCGTTCCAATTTCCTTAGCGTCTATCGGTACATTATGTACCGACAACAGGCATGAAACCTGTGCGATACCGATACCGCGTATTTTATTAGGGGGAAGGGGGTGGTCAAAATATTTCTAGAAAAATATAGCTACTTGCTTATTATACTGTTTTATAGCTTTTCATTGAGTCTTAACTTTCACATTCTTGTTTATAAATAATGCGTTTCTACTGTTCCATTTTTATTATAATTTTAGTTGAATTTTATGTGATTTGGCTGCGAATCGTCGAATGATGTCGTGCCGGTATTTCGATGTATCGATAACGTATGGGTTCGCTCGCTGTAGAAAGAAGCGCTAGTTTCGATCGACATTCGGCGAAAGAAACGTGAAAAGGTAAAGATTATCGTACCTCCAAGGCGAGGAAGTCTGGTTCGGATGGCAAACCGCCACTGTATAAGAGCAAAGATGAATTTGTTTGCGTTTTCAGATCGCAAGCCAATGAACCATCGGTCCTAGCCTGGAGCGTAGTAAACGCAAGGAACGCGTCGTTGCTCATCAGACTGAAAGGTCTATCTGATGGTGCGTCAAATTCCCCACTACAATCCCAAGTAACTGCGTGAACCGTTGCCGGGCCTGCCGAAGATGACGATGGACCATCTGCAGAAAGGGCAGATGCAGGTGACTGAGCCTGGCGAAACACATCAACCGCATTGTAGCGCAGTTCGTCGATGCAGCCCCGGAAAGCATCGAAGATTCCCAAGAACAATTCCCTGAATCCCCCCAAACTGGCCACAAATAGACCGTAGTGGATGTTGAGCTCGTAGAAGCGACCTGGGATGGTCAGTCTGGTTACGTGCAGCGAATCGACGGTCAGCGTGAGAACCGCGTCAACCCTGTGCACTTGAACGGTGTGCCAGGACAGGTCATCTAGTCGAAGACCAGCAGGAGTGGTCACTTCGGATTCACCTGCACCCAAGTTGATGCGCACCTGGTCAAGAAAAGGACAACATCGATCAAATTTCCATTGTAGGTGTTCGTAGTAAAACCGGGTGAAAAGTCCTACGTAAAATTTTGTTGCAGGTTGTCAACTGTATATGAAAAGATACATTTATTAGAGAAATAAAGTCCTACTTTATCTCCCTATTTCCATTGGTTTTCCTGAACCGTAGAGTATACTCCGTTCACTTTACCTAAAACTAAAATTCTGGAAAGGGTGGATAAGGAAGGGGAGGAAAGCAATTGTAATCCTCTGGTGTTAATTTGTCTCTAGAGAATCCCATTGTTCAGAAAACCAGAATTTCTTCTGTGAATCAGTTTTCTGAACTTGGCAATTATTCAGTAGGATGTATTTCAATATAGTCGAATATTTATTTAGTGGAAATTGCAAACGTTTAAATTCAAAAATATGGTAAATTACGTTTTACCTCAATTGATAACTTTGTACTAGTCTCTGTATCTAAGTAAACTTGAAAACGATAACTGCTATACTCTGTGGGTTTGCCGAAGGGCTATTGAACTTGAATGTTGCATGATATACTTTGAATTTCCCTTGCAGATTGCAAATGTTTGTTTACTTTCAGGCCAGCGGATTCGAGAACCAGAAGACAGTAATCCGTATTTCCCGCGGCGAGAAACAGGAACGCATCGGACCGGTGAGTCTTGAATCGGAAACTTATGTCCGTCGTGCTCTTCGCTTCCTCCAGAGGCAGGCTGACGTAACTTGCCCCGTAAAACGAAGCTGCCAACACAGAAATATAAAAGCAAATGTAATCTGTTATATTATCATCCATATGGGTTTATGAGATGCGTGAGTTTGGCGGCTAAATATATAAAGCAGCTGCTTTTTAGGATGGATCTGGGAGTTGGATCCCGTGCAGCATGCGCACATATTACGGCCGTTGACTTAGGTTCATCGAACCATTCATTTTATATACATACACTCCTTCATATTGTTTTCAAGAGTTTATACAAATTCAGCATCGCAAAAAGCACCGGTCTTTCAGGTGCAAGTATGAAACGGTTTTCCGGTTTGTGTGCTGCGTCAAATATAGAAATACGTGGGTCTGTTTCATATTATGACAGATTGTTGAGAAGGGCATATACTTACGTTGATACGAAGGTAATTTACACCACTCGATTGTACATGTTGTAATTGTACCCAAGCCCTGATGATAGCTTCTTGAAAGCTGAAACTAGTCGGCATTAAACGGAACACTTTGGTGTTTGCACTTGTGAGCAAAGGAGACATGTCTCAAAATATGAAAATATGATGGTACTTAATCTTAGTTTTGCAAGGATTTCACGTGGAAATTTGTCTGCGATGAGGTCGGTGTCGTGACGATTCATCAATTTACATTTAATACGCAACATTCCTGATTTGTTTGATATGAATACGGTGTTAAGTGACTTATTTGAAACACACCCTGTATTTCGAAAAGGTTTCTTTTATTTCTGCTGTTGCAGGATACAGCTTCAGGTTCATAAGGATTTACTCCAATCTTCCCCGAAACAGGTCTTAAAACTTTTATTTTGCTTTATGGTCTTGGGAAATGGCCCCGAGAAATTTCAGAGAAGTATAATGTTGAAATTTTTCTGGGAGGTTTAGTGTGTGTGTGTTTCTTTGCCAATAAGGTTTGGAAAATTGATTATTTTAGGGGTGAATGACAGATGGACCACAATCGTGTGTGTTTGGGTGAAAGGCCCTAGGTAAAGCAGAAAAAAATCGTCCAATGGGCAGATAGATAAATCCTCAAGCCATCTTCACATGTCCAGTGTCGTTTCTTAACAAAATGTTACTCTTTGTGTGAATTTTTCACCAGAATAACTGACAAGAACGATATTGGGTTTTTCGTCAGTGATTTCCTTTTCTTTTACTTTTGTTATTTTGTGGAATTGACTTGTCAATTTTCAGTAAACACTATTATTGTTTGTCTTGTTAGGCAGTGCAAGAGTTTTATCTGGCAACTAACTTGATCACATGTGGTGGATTCCAACTCGAAATATATACTTTATGCTTGGAGATGTTTTCCCATGCACCGTAATAGGGTGTGTGCATCTGGACATTTGCCTGGTACTAATCGCATTATATACCTGGTCCTGGTCATATATAATAATAGACTCTGGCAGCTAGGCTTATTACCCGCAGTGGATCAATGCAAGACAAAAAGCCAATCGATCTGCTTATATGTCTTATATATCTTATGCGATGTGGAAATATAGTTTTGGCAAATGAAGAAGACAAAAAAGAAATATACACATATACTGTCACTTGAGTGCGAAATTACAGGGCCACCAGGACAATAAATTAAGTGGCTAGCTGTGATTTTCATGTCTCTTCTGATCGATCAATGGGCGGAGTTGGTTTTGAACGATGAGCAACTTGTTTCATCTTCTTGGCCCTTTTCTTCTCCATTTCCAGCTTTGTTTGCCTCTATGTGTCTGTCTAGATCTATCTGTCTTCTTCTCTCTTATTATTATTATGATTATGTTTTTTGTTGCTTGCTGTTAGTGTGGCTTCTTGTTACTTGCAAGACCATATATTGTGTATTTACTGGCATCATAATTACAAGTTTTTTCTTTCTCCTATTTATATGGTCCCATTATGGAGGACCAGGGATAGGTCTGTTTGGAAATAAGTTAGTTTGGTTTGAGGTCCTTGCTTTGATAGTCTGGGAAAAAAAATAAACCGGGAAGGATCGATTAATATTGTCTTTCTATTATGTATTAACATTTATGTTTTTGTTGCTTTTTTATTTGATATATAGGAAGTTAACTTCTTGGATGGGCATGCAAGTATGTAGTAGTTGCATATATGGGAAAGCAATGAAAAAGTTAACATAGGCTACTATAAAATGCGAAATGTGAAAAAGTTATAAAATATGTCAGAAACGATTTATTGGATGATATAATATAGGAAAGGGGGGGAAAAAAGCGTGTAATTTGGACGTTAAAATAGCGGAAATGTAATGCACATGTTAACCATCAGTTACACTTGGCTGTTCTCAATATGACGAATCATCCAATGGGCGTATGGGCGTGGTCTATATTTGATTTATTTAAACAGGGTCTGCAGATCTCTGTATGTATACCTAAACATTAAAGCATAGTAACTCAAAGTAAAGTGCATGAATTTCGAGATGAAATTGCAGTTTTCCTGCATGCTATAAAATGAAATTACGCTTTGATTTATTTATTAAATGACCCTACATTTATGCAGTGATGCATTTATGCCCTTACTTTGCTATATAAAATCAAAATATACTATCTGCATATTTGTACTGCGCTGTTCTTATATATTAATTGAAACTTTAATTACGAGTTATGTAAGGTGGACTAACATGGTAATTTTGATCTAATAGATTTAATCTTATGTATATCACTAAATTTGAAAACAGTTTCTGAGTTCCCAACTAAACTTTTTCATGTAGGAGATTCATTAGCTTAGGTGGACCTTCTAATTGAATTATCCCGGTACAGTTAATATGAGGGGTAATTCCTTTAGCTGGTCAAAAACACTTTTCTATCAAAACTTTACTGAATAATTTCATATTTATTATTTCCATCCTCAACGTAATTAAAATGTAATGTTTTTTATTTGTCAAACTAAAGAAAATTTGTACCTATACTGAGATATTTAATCGCATTTTGAATCGCATTTCATTTAAATGAATGAATTGGAAGGCGGGTGTAAGTGAAGTGTTATATATTTGGTTGTTAAGAGGATATTTGTGAATTATATCGGAAATAGTTTGAGTTTGGCATGCATGCAAGGATATATCTATATAGGACATAATCTTGAAATGTAGTTGCAGTCATAGGATTGGACATTAGATGGCAACTTATTGCTGTTATTGAAGAATTTATTGGCGGTGATATAAATCGCTCAATCGGAAGTGCTGCCAGTGGTTGTGATTTAGCTGTAGGACCAAGAAAAGGAACTTGCCTTATATATGAAATAGAGATAAGCCACAGGTATATATGAATGTTTTCTGAACACACAAACTCATATTGGCTTAGTGTTTTTTTTCCTAACTTCTCTTCTACTTTGATGTCGTGAACGGAGATGTTTATTTGGCTGGACACGCAAACAAAATTTCCCTATCCGTGCAATGAAACTGTAACATGAAACATTTATGATTTCACCAGTACTTTGCGTGCTATTTGCCTATTTTAAATGCACTCTTTGTTTTCCATCGCTATACAGTATATTTATCACGCACAGTACATCTTTTGTCATCGTCTTCGCCAAATTGTAATAATTAACATCTCCAATTTGTTGCCAGTTTCACATGTCAATTCCCTCAATTAAGAGTTCATCCATATATTTCGTTTGCTGGATATTTCAATGAAGTTTGATTTACGCAATTTGACGTTAATTTATAAATAATGAAAATGTAATTAAATAATTCTAATTGCTTTTAGATTTATAGATTTATAAGCATTGATTCATACGAAGAAGTTTGAATTAAATGTAATTACTCTTGTTGGTAGACAATATTTATTTGATTAAGAATCTAATTTAGTGTTTGTTATCAAGAATGCTATTATATTTCACTTATTGCTAACATTAATTCTCTGCTTTTTGTTTATGAAAGTTATTTGAATTTATCATTGTGGTATTTAAATCAGTGATATGAACTGCCCTTTGATTTAAATTCAGACAAATTTAATACAGATTATCCTTTGGGTATGTTTTTGAAAATTGCTTTGAGTTCGATTATCTGGATATATAACAATCGAAATGACGTCGATTTATGGACACAGTAAAAATGCTTCATGCAATATTCAAAAGAACAGCCATAAAGATATATAGATGATACATGGTGTTGAAAGTTATTATGTGGAACATGGGATTATTATATGAAAAATTAATGCTGCACCTGGCGCCCATGAAACCATATAGCAAAAGAAGACGTATACATTGAAAACACTGTTAAGATTCTTAGCAAGTTAATAAACGCAATTGATACGCTTGTATTTTTAGTGATAACATTAAATAAAAGCTTGTAATTGAAAATTGATGCAAAATATTGAATATGAAATACTATTTTGGTGATGATCAAGTAAATCTATTGCATTTGGATTTGGATCGTTGTCAATTTAATGTTAATTATTCAGTACTCAATTCAAGCATTCTATTTGAATACTCCTTTTATCAATCTGCCATTGAGATATAATTGGAAATTAGCTGAAAATAAATGAATTTTGAATTTGAAACTGCTGAAAATATTGTACATATATTTACTTCAGTTTCCTCGTTGTGCAATTTAAATGTGTGCTTTTTCCTTATTATTTACAAATATCCTGGTTTTCATCTGGTTTGGAATAGTTCTGACTTTTTCTATTTGGATTTAGACATTTATAACAAAACAAAAATAATCACTCGTTTAATATTAGTGATTTGTGTTGGTTGGCGGCAATGAAATTGAATTATATTCCGGAAGGTGCAATTTATTGGTGAACATTTGCAATTTACGATTGTTGTGATAGGTGTGCTTTTTGTGAACTGCCACAGGTGCGTTGATTTTTTCTTCTTTTTTTGTCTTCTGTTTGCGATGACGAGGGGAAGAAGAAGAAGAAAGAATTGATATTTATACGGAGCGCAGTGAAGCGCTCCTTCAGGGGGAGCTTTTATTCCTGTTTCAAATGGGGAAATCTAGAGAGAAAAAATGGAGGAATGGGTGCAATGGTTTTTGCAACTGTTTCAACGGCACTGTTCCAAACTTGAACAGGCTGTGAAGATAAACATTTAAGTGTGCATTTTTGAGGAGCAACTTCTAAAGGGGCCAAATGTTTTAGACGAGTCAAAATAAGCGGGTTTTGCCGCAGTGGGCGCTGTGAAAATAGCATCTATTTTTAGGGGAGGGGTTAAACTAAAGAGAAGTTAAAGGAAAGTACTACTACTACAGTAGCAACTGTCGCTCGTTTCACATCGTTTTTCACGCTGGTCACGCTCTGAGCAGGACCCAGTTTTATCGGGAGTCTTTCGCTAAATTTAGGCTGCAAATGAACTGCAGCTGCGCACTATCCACATCATCCCAGCTTCCAACAAAATTATTTATTCATTGTGGATCCGCTGCACCCAGACATCTACATTATTACTGCACATAAGTTTACAGTTATGCACACACACAATCCTGCAAACCACTTGCATTTTATTCGTTGCCCACCTTTGTCATCCCCGTCCTGTTTAATTTAGTTTCAAGTTATATTTATTTCTCTGGCATCTGTGTGTGCGGTTAATAAATTATAAATTGCAAGAAAGGCTGTGAACATGGGAAACAGTTAATTCAAGCCGAAATTAATCTCGAATAACCCCTGGGCTTCATTGCAATACGAGCATTACACATGTTCGTAGTGGTTTAAAAATGCAGCAGTTATTTTTTTACATTTTAAAGTAGAAAAGTGTCATGTCTGACAGGGTTCATTGAGTAGGTCTAATAAGTTACACCAATTGCATAATAATTAGAGACATTCAGTATAGATAAAATGTAAATGAAAAAACGTGTATAGCAAAGTAGTAAAGTCCAATTTAAGGAATGGATATATGAGATGAATGATAATTCTATGAAACCAAATGCAATTTGGAATAATGAGCATTCACCAGTGTATGAATAGATGCAATTTGGCTATTGTCTTGGTGGTAGGGCTATTGATGGACAGGTAGGAGAGCTCGTTAGAGTTCACTGTGAGCAGCACTAAATATTCAAATTGGTGCAATTCGTTGTAGGGTGGGTCTTGTTAAACGAGGCGTGAAAGAGCTTATTAGTCCACATCTAAGTGAAAATCGATGAATTGCTTTCCATATACACTGTACAATATTGGCAAAATATCTTCGTCAACTTGTCATCCTCATTAAGCTCTGCCTTTTTATTGAAAAACAGTTCATTACCGTTTATACGGATAGCAATCACAAGTTCCTCAAAACTATAGAAACTTAAAGCAACATTTTATGATATAACTGCAATTAATTATTAACAAAAGCATATGTATTATAATAAACGTTGGTTTGTTAGAGGCACTGGCATTGTATAATTAACATACTTTAATTATAATTCGCATTCAAAATACAACTGAAATTAGTTATTGTGTATGATAGTTTACAAACAATTAGTAATGAAATTTAAGAATAATCTGTAACTTAAGTGAGCTTAATAATTAATACCTAGAAACAATCCGCAGATGATATATTGAAATGTTAATATCAATATTCCAAGGAGATAGATCGAGTCAATATTCAGTAACTCTGTCAAGTGAATTCAAGAAAAAATTCAATAATGTAGTCGTACGTATATACAGGGTGACTTAAAATAGAAAGGACCGTAGGGGACACTGAAACATACAATTTATTTATATGAATGAATGCCCTCAGGTGTCACCCTTGGGTCCTAAAGGGCACTGAAGATCGAGGTGAACATGAGTTCAACATTTTTGTTAAATGCAACACAGTTTCACAAAACGAGTGTCAGTTAAGAATGATAACTCCAACTGTCCTCTAAGATCCAAAAATGACTGACACCTGAAGACAAGCATATATTCAATGATATAAATTGTTTGCTTCACCGTTCTTTCCAGTTTTTACAGAGGGTATTGATTCACCCTGTATACATTGCAGGAATTTCATAAAATGCAACAAATATTGTTTTATTATCATTGTTACTTTCAATTCCTGCCTCAAAGTCAAACATATACTTGTACGTACAATATAGTGCAATTTTGAAGAAAGTAATGAAGGATGCATAGTCATTCATTGCATGGGGATTTTGGGATTGAAAACAATTTCAAGTAGTTTTTTGCTTTGTTTTCAGTTTATTCTCATCATTTCAGTTTTTATACGAATTATAAAATGATGGTTTGATATTTGAGCTGTTTATGAGAGCTGAATTTCTGTATAATCTGTTTGTGATGTGTGTAAAAGGATTACAGGTGTAGTAGCTTGTAAATTATAGATTAGAGTTTGCACAGCTTTTCAGTTTTTTTTCTCCTTGATGATTCGGGATGTGATTTTTTTTGCTCTTTCTCATACCTATTTAGGAAAAGAGTTCTGTGTTACTGCGTTCCGGAAATTACGTTTGATATTTCCCCAGATACTGACATGTAATCGGCCAGATCTCGAGTTATATGTATTTAGGACAGTATAATATACAAGAAGGCTTAAGTTGTTAATAAAGCCTTTGCTATATAAAGACGTAAAACGAAGCAAAAGTAAGCCTATAATCGTATAAAACACAATCCCCACGAGGCAATAGCACGTATTGATAATTAAACTCAGCATTGAAATTGTAAATACTTTTTTCACTTTATCAATAATGACAAAGTTCTGGGAATACAGCTTATATAAGTTTCACAGCAGTTCGTAATTTATAAAATATGTAATAAGTCTGCATTCACCCAAAGAAAGTTGAGTGCTTTTGTAACTAGATACCATTAATGGATCCCATTTTATGGAATCTAATTTTCCAAAAAATATAAACTGATCTTGCAATATAATATTAAACAATGATTTTTACTTTAAAGAAATTGTAATTATAATTAATTGATATTTATGATATCAATTTTAGTGAACATTAGAACTTCATGACTTGTATAAATATGCCATATATTTTAGTTTTATTTTTTTAAACTTATGTATATGGAATCCTTATGTTTTTTCTTAAGAAAAATACAAAGAAGTTTTGTTTCGGCATTTTAGTTGACAGACTCAACAAGCTGGAGTAGTTCAAGATCCAAGTTTAAGTGTGAAGGACTTCATAAATTTAATTGGATCTTAAATTCAGTATAAACATGTTTTAAATAGCTACATAAATACATAGATGCACATTAAACTTGTTTTTCTGCAAAATATTTCTGAAATATTAATGGTCGTGTTTTTTTATATTCATTTGTTTGTGCTTTTACTGCAAAATAGAATGAATAATGGAAATCGAAATTTGATGGTAAAAATAGAGCATGTGGTTTGTTTAGTTAGAGTATATTTTAATTTTAGTATCTCATCATTAAGGTGGATTATTGGGCTTGACTTGGAAGAAAGCCAAGCATCTTGGCGAGCCAGAAACAATAACTATAATTTCAGGAAATTTACTAGCTTCATATATTGCGTTGAAATAGAAGATATATGAATACCATGCAGTGGTTTCTTGAATATGCGTATTTTGTGTAAATTACTGTACTTGCACGTCTATAACAAAACAGAAACATTTCCTGCAGAAATTATGTAAATAGAAATGTTATTTTCTCAACTTGTGAGCAAAAGCTCCCTCATTTTCGCCGTAGGCCGAATTAAATTTTATATTTTTTAGTAATAGTATGTACATTTTGTAAAATGAAGTTTCAAATAACGCAACATCTGTACTTTTACTTGTTGATACAGTATTTGCGATTTGTAATTTATGTAAAAATGATTATTGTTACTATATAGGCTACCTAAATGCAATTTATGGTTCACTAAATAAATAAAGAGTAAATGTATAAGCAGAAATATAATTCAAAAGGCTACAAATGTTATTTGTATTTTTTCTTAATTACGTTGATATGCATATCGTTGAGCATTAGTGAAAATAACATGAATTTAATATTCATTATAGACAAATTTATTAATTTCCTTTTTTAATATCAGGCTTTATATTTATGTTGAAGTTAAAATGGGGGATCAATATTATTGTTAATTCAATATTTAAGATGTGTGCACTGAAACTTGCTACTAAATTGTAG
>WWPM01021327.1:0-10031 GCA_023279145.1 Glomeris maerens
AAAAGGCGTGCCCGTATTCGAAGCTTATTGGATAGCGAAAACCACGTGATATGTAGGCGTGAGTAGCAGCATGGATTCCGACATCTTGATTGGCAGCGGAAACCACAAGACAAGCCTTTTTTCAATGTAGCCAATCGCGAGCACCGCTTATGCCACGCCTTTTTCCTCAACTTCCTTTGAATGGATCATAGCTTCTACGGCATAACAATAGTAAACTACTGTCATATACTCACATTATCCTTGAACATTTCTTCTTCACCTTCATAAACGTTGATCCCGACATGATTCTGGTTGTCTTCGCAGGTTGGAAATGTCTGTGTATGCTTAGTAGGGATCGGAGTGTTTCGTTTGATGAGTGGATGTGCGGCACCCCCTTCAGTTTCAATTCCCAGTGACCAAGAAACGACATCGGAAAGATGTAAATCACGCAGACCGGGGGATAAACCATCCTTTAATAGAGCAGCCTGGATAGCTGCGCCATATGCCACAGCCTCATCTGGGTTTATGCCTTGGTTTGGCTTCTTGCCATCAAAGTACTCTTCAAGTAAGCTTCGTATTTTTGGGATGCGAGTTGAACCACCAACTAACACCACATCATGGATGTCAGTTTTGTTCATTCCTGCATCATGAAGTGCCTTCTCGACAGTTTTCAGAGCAAGCGCAAACAAGTTTGAGTTTATCTCTTCGAAACGTGATCGGGTTATCGTTGTGCAATAATCAATTCCATCACATAAGGCATCGATTCGGATTCTGCAAATATAATTTTGAGAAGTGAACATGGTGTGAACGGGAATACGGACAAACCTTGCGATCTGCTTGCTGCTTAATTCCATTTTGGCATTTTCGCAATACGTTTTCATTCTTGACAATGCTTTGCTGTCAGTTAGAGGGTTCTTGTTGAATTTTCGCTGGAACTCTTTTATGATATACACCATTAATCGGTTGTCAATATCTTCCCCGCCTAAATGGGTATCACCGGATACAGCTCTGACTTTGAAATCTCCATTTCTAACTGTCACAATGGAAACATCAAAAGTGCCTCCACCCAGATCAAAAACGAGGACGTTGCGGTCTTCTGAAATCTTTCAACCAGAATGACAATAAGATATGGTGCAAATAAACACATAAACTTACCTTTTTGCCCCATGCGTAAGCTAATGCAGCAGCCGTGGGCTCATTAATTATGCGCAAAACATTGAGGCCGGCAATTCTTCCAGCATCAATTGTTGCATTTCTTTGGGAATCATTAAAGTAGGCTGGTACAGTAATTACCGCATCTGTTACTTCACACTCGAGGTAAGTTTCAGCTGCCTCTTTTAACTTTGCCAAAATCTTGGCCGAGATCTCCTCGGGCGTCAAGATCCTCGCCTCATTTCTGTACGTAACAGCGATTTTGCACTTATCACCACCGCAGAACACCTTAAACGGCAGCAATTTCATATCTGACAGCAATGATTCGTCAAGTTTTCTGCCAATTATTCTTTTCACACCTGCAATAAAAAAGCAAAAAGAAAACATGATCATCAAATTGATGATCTTCAGTGATTTTTTTCATTGAAAGCCTAGAAGTTCTTACCGAATATAGTGTTTTCTGGATTTCGAAATGCTTGTAGCTTTGCACCGTCCCCAATTATACATCCGGTGTCTGTAAAGGCAACCACACTTGGCGTTGTTCGTTTCCCGGAGTCATTTTGTACGATTTCAACTTTTCCATTAAGACACACTCCCACACAGGAATTTGTGGTACCGAGGTCAATGCCAATCGCTATGGAATTACGTGCCATCTATAACACAAATGTGTATATGTTAAATGAAAGAAGGAATTCAATTTAAAACTTTCTCCTCCACATGCTCACATTATGTTCTTTTCAAGGATCAGTTCGGTCCGTGTTTTGTATCATGCAGCTGCTCCAGTAATAATCAATAAGTTTCTGTTCACAAGGTTGAAAATCGACAAGAAATGAACTGTGCACTTTTCCTGAAACAAGATTACAAGCCAGCTGATACCTTTATCAACGACTTTAATCTCACGTACCACTCAGTGCACTGTAGTCACATACAGTATAATAAAGAATCTAAATAATGTTCTAACTTAATTTCTATATTGCAAGTGGAAGATATACTGAGAAATTTCTTCGAACTCGTTCGGAAATATTACATTTCCTGTAAAATGAAATATGGAAAACACAGCGTTTATGCTCGCACTGATTTATTTAATATGCAGAAGCAAATTGAAATCATCACCATATGTTTTCTCGGAATAAACAGACCAATGTATATTTAAATATATGTATAAGAGATTATATTTATAAAGATGCAATTATGCTAAATGCAAGCTCAGATTATTACCCAGGTCTCTCCTATGTTTGGAAACGTATTGCATAACTACGTATTATCACAACTTCATAATTGGATATTGAGCAGCATTTTTAAATTTATATCATTATTACCTTGTGAATGGTATAGTTGGAGAACTAGTTCTAATCGGGATGTTTTTCGTACTAATAAATAACACTATGATTACACCTGCACATTGTATGAAGTTTGCAATTTATGTTCTGATAAAGTTAAATAAATAACATCGCCAAAACGATAATGAGCCGAAATATGTACTTGTCACGTTATACAAGAACACAATGCGTTATTATGTCTTGGAACCTAGTTCCTCACACTCGGAGATCTTGCTCACACAATCTTTAAATGTTGTTTTAGACTTGCTCTGCTGAATGTCACAAAACCAGAAATGAGATATCAAGAATACGACGTACAAAAAAGATTTCGTAACAGAAGCCATGTACTAATAATTATCCTTATCGAATACATTTCTCAGAGGTCATCGCAGGTTTCACAACATGGATGTCTCTACCAAAGAAATTCTGATGACCAAGATCAACTTCTTTGCTTCGTGAAAGAACTCATAATTTCCAATTAAATAATGATTACAGCAAGCAATATATGTACGTATAATAAATATTGTGTGGAATACATTACTACCACTAGAACACTAATTAATGTTTAGCTTGGGTATACGTATAGTGTTTAGACTACTGTTGTTTCATAAAAAAAATTAATAAACTACTCACTTTACTTTGCTGACAAAAATCCTAGTTCAAAGATAAAAAGTAAACTACACACACGCGAGGGCTTCTACAATGACACATGCATGCATAGCAAGGAATTTTGCTAAGAAAAGCATTGATTCATACCGATTGATGTTCAGGATTTTCCGGTTAATTTCGATTCGTTAAATGTGATACTTTGCTCTATCCGCCATTTTAATTGATATCAAATTGCAATTTCAGTAATTGATAAACCCATTATTATTGATTTTTATCCAAACTGTCGAAGAACTTGTGCAATTTACAATAAAAACTTGAATTGATTAATCAAAGGGGAATATTTTTCAGCTAATCAATATTTGAAATCACATTAGAAGTAGGTGTTCAATGTAATACAGAAATTTCATGTTAAATCGCAATAAACAGGAAAGAATGCAGCAGAAACGGAATTGGACAGCACTCAAGAACCTAAGTAATTTATTGAAATTTTTATTATTTTTTTATGGATGAAATATCCTAGCTCACATTTCTTCATGCAGTAAAATATCAACTCTTAATTGAGTAATTTTGTCACTATCGGAAACCAAATTTGCTCCAGGTCTTTCTTCTTATTCTTGCATTCATCAACTTCCCGAGGCTGACAAGAGAGTAAAAAAAAATGTTGCTGAAATTGGCATGGAAGAAAGACAAGAACCTTATTATATTCTTACCAGTTCTTCAAGCCATTCAGAAATCTCTTTGCAAAAATCCAATACTTTTTTCTTATCAATTTCTGCAATTTTGTTGAGGAAATTATCTTCAATCTGAGACGCAATCGTATCAATATAATCGCAAAGCATAGTCTTGCTCAATGCACGAGCTTTCTGCTTTTCATCTTCGGCTTTATATTTCTTGGCATCTTCGATCTGTTATTCAATGTGATATACATAATAAGATTTGAGAACATTAGAAATTAAAATTTGCATACCATTCGTGATATATCTTGCTCAGAAAGCTTTCCCTGGTCACTAGTAATTGCAATTTGGTTCTTTGCAAGGCCACCGCTTGCATCAACGGCAGATACAGTCAAGCTCCCATTTACATCAATATCAAAAGTTACATTCAACTTAACAGCGCCTTTTGGTGCTGGAGGCAGACCTCTCAGCACAAATGTTCCCAGAATATGCTGGAATAATAATGCGTCAAATCTTAATTTAACTTTTGTGCCCGGCTGAATGAGATCAAAGAAAATGTAACTCACGTTATCCGCAAACATTTCCCGTTCTCCTTCATAGACGCTAATCTTAACGTCAGTTTGGTTGCTGCTGCTAGTAGGGAACATCTTTGAATAATTTGCAGGAATGGGCGTATTACGCGGGATGAGTTGTGTTGTTGTGCCGCCTTCAGTTTCAATTCCCAGCGATAAAGGGGTAACATCAGAGAGAGTCACTTTCTCAGTGATGTCACCTTTATTTTCCTGTATCATTGTGGCTAAAATAGCAGCTCCGTGAGCCACTGCCTCATCTGGGTTCACACCTTGGCGCAAATTCCTTCCATCGAAAAATTCTTGCAAAAGTCGTTTAATCTGTGGGATGCGAGTGGAACCTCCAACCAACAAAACATCATGGATGTCACTCTTGATCATTTTTGCATTTGCCAATGCTTCTTTTACTGTCTCCAGTGTGTCGTCAAACAATTTCTTGTTTATATTTTCCAGACGAGACCTTGATAGTTCTATTGCATAGTCTTCACCATCAATGAACGCATCAAGGGCAATTCTATATAATACACATTTTTAAGGTCATGGAGCCATAACATGCGTACTATTTTTACATACTTTGTTACATTTTGGTGTGATAAATCCCGCTTGACCAGTTCACACGCACTTCTCAACCGTGACAATGCCTTCTTGTTAGCTAGAATGTCTTTGTTGTGCTTGCGTTTGTAGTCTGACACCAGAGATTTAACCAGTTGGTTCGTAAAATCTTCACCACCTAAATGGGTATTGCCAGCGACAGCTCTCACTGTGAACTTCCCATTTTGCACTTTCACAATGGAAACATCAAAGGTTCCACCTCCTAGGTCAATCACCAGGATGTTCCGTGCATCTTTTATCTGCGAAATCTTTATCACATAACATGGTCAAA
The DNA here is from genome assembly GCA_023279145.1 of Glomeris maerens. Classification (NCBI taxonomy): domain Eukaryota; kingdom Metazoa; phylum Arthropoda; class Diplopoda; order Glomerida; family Glomeridae; genus Glomeris; species Glomeris maerens. The sequence goes on from WWPM01021327.1 coordinate 5,186, forward strand.
ATATAGTAACTGCAAAATGTCTAGTAAACAATTGAAACCGGTTTTATGTTAGATAAAACTAATGTATTTAAAAATTTATATGGAAAATGTGCCATACATAGAATCTTTGTAAATGACATTCATATAGAATTTTTAATTTCCCATAACTATTGGTCCCATGCAGATCTTCAAAGTTTCACTCAACATTTTCAAGATAACAGGTGAACCACATGTTTCAGCTAACAGTTTCTCTTTTCACATTTAGAAATAGAAATTCTTCATGAAAATATTCCCCGAAAAAGCATTTATTTGCTAATAATAGAATTAAGAGATATTATTTTTTTTCTAATCTTTTCATTAGACTGGGACCTACTACTTTTGCATTGTTGTAGCATACCTAATAAGTAAAATACATATGTTTTTGCTGGACAAAAGACATGTATACTGTATTGTAAAAAAATGGCAATTGGATAAAAATATTGAACGTACATTTTTCTGATATCCATAACACAATGCAGCAGCAGTGGGCTCGTTGATAATACGCAACACTTTCAGGCCTGCAATCCTTCCAGCATCAATTGTTGCTTTTCTCTGGGCGTCATTAAAATATGCTGGCACTGCAATTACTGCTTCTGTGACCGTTGTCTCAAGACGTGCTTCTGCAGTCGTCTTCATTTGCTCCAAAATCATAGCCGAGATCTCTTCAGGAGTGAAAGACATTTTCTTGTTTTTCAAATCAACTGAGACTTTAAGTTTATTTTCCTCGCAGACCACATTGAACGGCCACATTGCAATATCTTTCTGTAATTCGTCATCGTCAAACTTTCTACCCATTAATCTTTTCACATCTGCATAACACACAACATAAATTTCACTTTAGAATATATAGCCAACTTTATTCCGCTTAAATGAATCTTATAATGGTATTTTTCATATGTGAACTATTAAACATGTAACAGGAAAAACGAAACTTTAAGCTTGCGTGCTTACCAAACACGGTGTTTGTGGGGTTTTCATGCGCTTGTGTCCGAGCACTTTCTCCAATGTACCTCTGAGTGGAAGTAAATGCAACAATACTAGGAGTTGTTCGATGACCTAAGTCATTTTCAATTATCTGAACACCTCCATTGGGAAAAGTGGCAGCCACACACGAGTATGTAGTACCTAAGTCTATCCCAATTGCTGTTGGCTTTTTTAACATAACATAAATGAATAATATTACATAATGAATCTTACAAGTATTTAGTCAACGTGGACACAGTTCACTTACATTTTGTTCTGTGTCCATGTCCACTTTCAATAACTTTCAAATGCGATCTGAAGTGTATGATGACGCTCAGCTGAATGATCATGAAACATAGAAGTGGATTCCGATGCTGACAGCTGTGTTGTTATCAGCACCATTACATGAGCAAATCATTTCTAAATACTCAGCACTTTTCTTTAACATAGTTCCTCAATCGAATAGCAGAGAGTAAGGCACAATTCAAGTAGATATATGTATTATTTTAAGCTATATCTCTGCAGGTAGCCTTGCAGCATGGTAGTCGCTGTAGTAATCTTCCTCTTAGATATTGAGTTGATGATAACATGGTGGGGTTTCAAGATTTCAGAGTTACGTGCAGTAAAAAGCCGTAATACGTCTTAATTGTAACTAATCTGCTCTGTGCAGCACCTCTGAGCATTGCATAAGCTCTGCAGTGTACTGTACATGTATCCTTGGTAATGACATCATATACAGGGTGCATGTTCACATAATACCCTAACTTTAAAACTAAATAATGCAGAGAGTCGCTCACTATACCTATAATTTAATATTTCATCACCAGAGAACTCCTTATTATTAAACGGCAACAATTTGTTTTCTGACAGCAATGATTTGTCAAGTTTTTCTGCCAATTTTCCCTTTTCCCACATGCAATCAACATGCAAATCACGCAGCAATTTTGTAATTCTGAATTATACACCCGATTTCTGCATTTCATGCAGCAAAACAAACGTATATTTTCACAAATGTTCTTGCCAAATACATAAAAGTATTCCTTGTGACTGACTTTGTTAGTCGCACCAAAGTCAATTACGTTCTACTGTACAGTATAAGTCGACATTCAGAGGCAAATTATTTCCTATTATTCGTACCTTGCAATTATCAAATTTATATTTAGATGACTGAAAGTAAAAAGAAACGGACTCTGCTCATTCTCCTGAAATAAGATTGAAACCCAGAAAATGGAAATGTCGCAATACTTCCTCCTTTCAATCAACTTTATTTCTTCTGCTCCATGCTGTATCAGCAAGATACTGGCATTAACCTTGAACGTCACGGAAAAATAATATAGTACCTTTCTTAGTAAATGTAGAGACGAATACAGCATAGGTAAATGTATTAGTATGAAAATCGATGCTCAAGCTCGAAGTGAATATCATGACACATCCATACAATCCAAGTTTGTCCACTGGACTTTAGTCTGCAATTGCAAAAATCAAACTTGCAAAAACTAGCTAGACATGAATATTGATATGATTAATAAAAACGGGTGGGAAATTTAATTCATGCTGCACATGCACTGAGTTGTATGATTATATAAACATGGATTAGGAAAGGTATTCCAGTTGGGATTTTACTATACCAGCTATGAATAAATTATTTGAGGTGTTTAAGTCTATAAATATTTTATTGCATGGGGTTCGGATGAAGGGTTTGGAGAATAAGGTTAAAATTAGAGGTTGGCCCTCAACTCACACTGTAGCATACCCAAAATAACATGATGCAGAAAGAATATAGTATACATGTGGAGGTTGAGGTCAAAAAATGCATAGAGAGATCATAAAAAGTCCGGGGAGACTTGTACATACATGGAAGATGAAGGACATGAACTTTATCAGTGGCACACTTTATAGATTTTATTTTTATTCACCTTTATGTTTAAATTTTATATAGCTACTAGATGACGCTGTTTTAATTTAGAATAAATTCTTCACGTATGAAAGGTGAAATTGTTAACTATTATCACATTGTAATGCATAGCTATTGATATAGGTATGTGTAAGTATAAATGCGGATGTATTATTTTATACATACATATTGTTTATGTTTATGTTCATACCAGTAGTAGCCTTCACCGAGTTCAATTTGCATGTGACCAGGGAAGACCTACTGCTCTTTTTAGGATAGACTATATAGAATACAGTTTTATTACTAGGTACGCGTGTAACATTGATTTTATTGTGAACAGTTATGACATAAATAAGAAACAGTGCAAATAACAATATGTATGACGCTACATACACAGGAAATATTATAAGATACAGAGGCTACATTGCTTCGCATAAACTTGTCAGAAGAGATGAATATTACATTTTAAGTGATGAGGATTTTTTTACATTTATAGTGTGGCGTTCCACAAATTTTTCGACACAAAGTGCAGTAACAGCCATAAGTACTCCAATTCCACAAATTGCAAATGTGAACCAAGTCTCAGTAAATGCCATCTGTCTAATTATAGAATATTCTTTTTTAGCCATTAGTGCGTTCCTCATTAAGAAGATATCCAGAATTCCAACTTCACGAAGTCGAAGAATACTGTACGAACCAAAATTTCATTGAGATTAATAAAATATGAATGTTTTTGTGTTTCATTGCCTATTAACTGCATATAGAGCTTACAATTTTGAAAATATGTCAATGAACAAGAAATCTGATGCTGTCTCCATGCTAGCAGGTCTCTCACATATGGGCGTTTTATAATGCGACACGTATGGATGATGTTTAAAATGATCTGTTCCAACTAGTTTTGACATGATTACAACCCAGGTGCCATTTGCCACGCAATCTTCGTCTTCACTAGTAAAATTGTACCTAATATATTTCAAACAGTGATTGCGATTGTGGGCACGTCCACAAACCTGAAATTACAAAATAGCATCATTCTGAGATGTATTTTTACTGTCAATATAATTTACAACCATGTAGTCATATTTGAAACATTTTGAAAAATGGAGTAATGACAAACACTAGAGCTACCATGTGTTTTTTTGTGGTTTTGCTTCAGTAAAACAATATAACGATATGATTCATTTTTATGAACTACAGCAAATATTTTAAAAAATAAAATCGTAATATTTCGGCCCCTCCAGGCTAAATCTTATTGTTAATGGTGAACTGACATTGTTTTCTAAGGTACCCTGAAAGTTACACTGAAGATTAACCACAAAAAATAAAATTACAACTCATTGGAAATGTTTTTTTTAATTAGTTACTGAGATATTTAAAGTGAAAGAGGGAAACAACTTATTTGTCATGGTTTGCACGTGCGCAGTTGTCACTAATTGTCGATGATTCACTGCATGGAAAGCCTACTTGTTCAAACCAGTATTCATAGAAAAGTTTGACAGATATTAGGTTTGGTTTGTCTGCCCAGGTCTTCTCAGATCAAATTTAGATATTTACGATGCTGTTAAACATTACGCTTTAGTTGCCCTTGCTAGACACAATAGGACCAGGAAAGGTGTTTTGCACTCAATGTTGACAAATGTGACTTTCTCTAATTATGAAAGTATTATATGAGTGTATGTAGTTAGCCTTACATGATTGTTCAATAAAGAAATTGAATCCCATGATTGTGCTACACGAAATAATGATGGATTGCATATTTCATCAAGGTTTTGGAATGGAAAACTTCTTTTATCAGCTAATACTCTCACTGAGAAAAGGATCAAGTAAACAGTTGATGCAAAAAAGAAAAGAAAATTCAGTGATAGCAGCAACCATCTGGAAGGCAAATGCATAGCCATCTGCCATTCTGCTGAAAATGTAAACCATAAAATATATGAGAAAATACTGGATTATTAAAAAAAAACTCGTATT
>WWPM01021335.1:0-11661 GCA_023279145.1 Glomeris maerens
ACACACACACACACACACACACACTCGTATGCGACGCTCTCATTGGTTCATTTACAGGATGACGACATCTCCATGGATATAGCGCGAATTTTGGATGCGTTAGAAGAAAGGAAGTTTCCTGAAGATTATGTGGCCTGCTACTACAGATATTCATTTGCACCCGTTTTGAGGGCAGGACGTTATGCCATTTCTAGAGATGAATACCCCAGAGATCGATACGACCCTTATTGTCAAGTATATACCTAAATTCAATATTATAATTAGATAAAACAGATTTTTGTAAACACATAATATCAAATGCTATACAAATTTGATAACACAAAAACTTATTACAGTTATCAGTAAAAATACACAAAACATTGCAAATCAAATAAATCCCTATTGGAAATATCTATTAAAATCTACTAGAAACCATTAAAAAATTTGTAGTGGTTTGAAATGTACATTTCCACTTGGGATACATGTGCCCAATAATTTTGTAATTCGTGAAATGTGTACTTTTTGCACAGGGATGGACGTACTGGCTAAGTACTGGGGCAGCTAAGAAATTGGACATGGCCGCATTGCAAGTGAAGCCTTTCTGGATGAATGATGCGTATATTTCGGGAACTTTAGTCAAGTATCTTGGTTGGAACCACATTACCATTCCAATCAGATACACAAATTCCCCAGAAGACCTTGAAAGAATGGTAGAGTTGAATGACACTAAGAATGTACCCTTGGTGCATGGGCCAAACGATGGCGATGTACAATTGGCTGAAAAGGTCCAAGATTATTTTCAACTATTTGCTCAATTAAATGGATATCCTCGACACAGACCACCTGGTTTCATCCAACCAACTCTGCAAACTATCCAAAAGGTTAGCTTTTATAGGACAGATTAGGTGCGATCAACAAACACTCAGAAGGAAACTCAAGACGTTCATACCGATCCGCTTCTGAAGTATGAAATGTTCCAAAGTCTCTGCCGACAATGTTATGTATAACTTATGTACGTTGCTACACGTTATTTTTATTAAACTTGATTACTACATTGCTCTTGCACAGCCTTGTATTATTTGCTATTGCAAAACAATGTTTTGTTTAATTGTTATTCATTTCATAACTAATTAGTAAAAAAAAATCACATTTTCTGCGATTCAACGCGGTGAATAACAGAAAGGCAAAATAAAATAATGTAAATGTTAATTATGAATTAACTTTCTAGGCATTTCCGTAATAGGTCTATTTTGTAAATTTACTTCTGATTCACCATATTTTACAAATGAACTGTTCGTTATAGCGATATGGAATGAGAGCAATATACGCGAAAGAAAATATCAAGAGACAACATTACTCCCTTTGGATTGAAAGATAAAAGTAAATACGTTAGTGAAGAACCAAGTACCAACACTGGATATTGTAAGATATTAAGTACGTTCACGAGACGTGTCTTGTGCTATTAACCTATTTGAACTTTGCGATAGAAGATATCGCAGTGTTATTCCATGTTGGAATTAGATGCAGGCTTACAAAACAGTAAGGAAATAATGGCAAGATCCACGAAAAGACCTATTTTGAGGTGGCTACTACTTGGAATAGTTGCCGCAACGTGTTTGTCGGTTGTGTGGATGGCCTGCTGGACACGGATTTATAAACTGACACGTGTCATCGAATCGAGTGAAATTGTTCGCGAGAACGTATCGGTAGGTGGAAGACCTACTACTGGCAGTTCAATAAGCACAGCAAACCAACCAGCAACCAACAGTTTAGTATCTGCATTTTCTACAGCACATACCAAAAGCACGCATCGAGGATTTAAGGAAACGCACCGTTCAAAAATAGATGACATGCTGTATCCAAAACCTAACAGGTTATAAATTTTCCCAACATTCTTTTGACTCTTGCGCAAACAATTCAATAAGTAGCTAGGTAGGCCTAAATTGCCACGTCCCAGTTGGTGTACGTATCAGTAATCTATGATTTATCAGCGCTAATATTTGAACTGCGATTACAATTGGCGCGACAAATATGTGCCGAAACTGAAATGTCTGATGCATGTGTAAGATTGCTTGTTTAGTATGTATGAACAAAGTAAAATGAAAGACATTCACTTATTCCAGGTTAGGTTCCATCCATGATTTTACATTTATGATCAACAGAGATGTATGTGGCGAAGACCCTGTTGATCTCCTGATCCTAGTCGGATCTCACCCTGAACACCGCATCATACGTGAGATGCTACGCGATACATGGGGAAGTACACGCATCGATGACTACGTCATAAAGATGGTTTTCTTCTTCGGAAGACCCGATGATGCCAAGTTGCAGCAGGATCTATTGGACGAAAGCTCGACATACGGCGATATAGTTCAAGGCAATTTCCGAGACGATTACCACAATATTACATACAGGGACCTAATGTCATTTCGCTGGACATGGCGGTATTGTTGCCAAACTCGATTCGTAATGAGGACCGATGACGATATGGTGATAGATATCGATGGTGTCCTGCAAGCTTTGGAAACTCGCATGCCCCAGGATAAAGATTACATGGCCTGCATGACGGTTTTTCCCTTAATGCACGTGCTCAGAGAAGGACAATACGGTGTCAGCCGTGAAGAACATCCTAGCGATATCTACGAACCTTACTGCCAAGGTTGGACTTACTGGCTGACGCCAGGAGCCTGCAAGGCTTTAGATGAAATGGCACTTAAGGTCGCTCCTTACTGGATGAACGATGCCTACATTACCGGAACACTAATGTCAGCACTCGGATGGTCCCACCGTCTCTTAGGTGTGCCTTACACCAACAACATGGTAGAGATGGTAGAGTATTTAAGTTGTCCCCTTAACGAAAAACCTTTATTTGCCCTTGGACCGAGTTTGAGCATCACCGAGACTCAAGCCCTTCACAGGCGTTTCAGTCTGCGGGCGCAAAAGAACGGGATTCCGAATAGGAATGGCGAAAAGCCATCGGAAGATCCATACTATCAGTTAGTAATTTCATTGCTGTTTATGTGTTTATCTTATTGATGAAATCGGTATGCTGTAACATTGCAATTATGATTTTTATACAAGAAATGAATATCAAGGCTGCGACTATGAGCTGAGGCGGCAAAATAACGAACTGAGAATGACAGGATCACCTTTGACTGAAATGAATTCTTGGCCATTTGATAAGCAACCTCAGAAGTCTGGAAAAGCAAAGCAGCCTGGATCAGCACCTGACAGGAATCATGTCTTAAAGAAAGGGGAATCTTAATTTAGATTATAAACAGGTTGATATTGGATCTCTGCCAATCCAGGGTAGCATTAATTTAAGCAACCTGGTTTAGAATCTCAGCTGCCAGAATTTCCAATAACAATCTGAACAAATATCCAAGATTAGCATTTCCTCAACAGGATGACATCGATTAGTATATGGAAATGCAAAATATTGTTGACTAACTAATTGGTAAAGATAACATGCTCATTTTGAAATTTGGCAGGTAATAAAAAGGAGCAACTGCCAAAAAGATGTACTACTATGTGAACTTGACATTTCTGAATTTGAAGACTTGTCAAATGGAGTAAAGGACGATTGATAATAGAATTGTCTTTTTCATTTAAAATTCATTAAAAGATATATTGTAGAATTCTTGTATGTATTTTAAACCTGCACCGGAAGACATGATTGCTAGTCATAAACATTAAATATATTTAGTTACGCAGCATTTTTATGTCTGGCGGAAAACATCGCAAGTAACAAATTGCTGATATTAGCAATAAAAACGGAAAAGGTGGAAACTAAAAGCACAAAATTTTGACTGCTGACAGAAAGATCGTAAACCCTACAATGCAATAAATTCGGGAAAATGCCAACCCATGAAGATGTCAAGCAAGGCCTTTGTAGATTTTTCAATGAAGTGACCCATGAAAAACATTTCCCAACTGAAATGATTTCTGCAATCTGCAAATTTTGACAGCACAATGACATTCATGTATTCATTTTACACTCGAAGCAAATAGGGAACCTGCAAATAATGCTACTATATAAAAATAGCACCAAATTATTTCGCCACAGTTCTCACAATCGACTCGAGTCAGAGCCATGAACTGGTAAGAAACAATACTTCATGACATTTTAATAATGATAAAAAAACTAAGTTAGCCATCAATAATAACATTCCATTACAAATACAATTGTTGCATAGTTTAATATTTACAACAAACATGAAAATTTAGGGTATTTGCAATCATCCTTGCGGTCCTCGTGCACCTTCGAGCATGTTACGCAGAGGAGATGACCGATGTCCACCTGGACGAGATACTGGAAAGATCCAGAATATTTGTAGACAAGACACCAGTCGTCGTAACACCACCACGAAATTCGACTCGCTTCTATAAGAAAAGTATCAAACCTGAAGTTCTGGAAATAAGTAAAAGAATTCTCGCTTTCGAACATGCCGTGGAAACTGTCATTTCCAAGTACAATGCCGAAATTACAATCCCATCTATACTCTGTTTACAGTGAAGTAGTACTACCCAATCAGATCAAACCCTACCTAATTCCTACAACATACAACATTGCGTTTGTATACTAGCTATCCTTTAAGCAGCTTTTACTGTGAACACAGTACAGATCTACCTGGGACACAAAATTGTGAAACCTACATACGACATTGTGAATTAACCTGTAGGTTCAATTTGGCTCGAGAAGATGCCGTAAAAGCGGTCGAAGACAGGGCAGCAGCTCGTCCGGAATTCAACGCCAATGTTTTGTGCAATGCCAGAACTTTCACATGTAATCCTCAATCCCGATACAGAAATGCAAACGGTGCTTGCAACAACTTGAATACACCCACATGGGGCATGGCCATTTTACCAATGCAACGTTTAATTTCGCCACAATACGCGGACGGTAAGATTCATTAGGTTCATAAACACAAATCAAATTTTCCCACTACATTATCATCCCTGCAGGTGTGAACGCACCAAGAAGAGCACAATCTGGTGCCGAACTGCCCAATCCCAGATTGATCAGCAACACTATCCACCCAGATTTTGATGTACAAAATCCTACACTCACCCACATGGCCATGGCTTTCGGTCAGTTTATTGACCATGACATGACATCCACGCCAGACCAGAATAGTCAGTATGATGCATGATGATAATAATCAAGCGGTAAACGCAAAGCTATATGCCTAGTATTTGGGCAGATCTTCCCTGCTGCAGTAACCCATCAACCACAGATTGCATGCCAATCCCAATACCTCCCAATGACCCTGATTACGCACCATTTGATGTTAGATGTCTGGAATTTGGTCGCTCTGTCAGAGCATGCGGATCAAGTAGGACTGACACCTTATAAAAACCTTATGAAATTGTTGAGTTGAACATTAATATCCACTTGACTTTAGATCCCAGGGAACAGATAAATCAAGTGACATCATTCCTTGATGGCTCCCAAATTTACGGCAGCTCAATTGGCGAGCAAAATAGACTGCGAGCTTTCTCAAATGGTAAGTTAATTCCCACGCAATACGAGCACTTTGAACTCTGTGATAAGAATAATTATGATTTATAAGGACAACTGGCTACGGAGTTGGGTACTTTTCTTCCGAGGAATGCAAGCAATCAAAATTGCGGTGACCCTGCCAGAGGAATATCATGCTTCATTGCAGGTATTTTGGATACAGTAATTACAAATGCGCTGCAAACTGTTCCTATAAGCATATATACCAACAAATCCAAATCCATCGTACAGCTCCATGGAACAGGACTTTGGTAACAAGCACATACCACAAAAATCACACTATATTTCTCTCTAAATTACAGGTGATGACCGCTTGAATGAGAACCCTGGACTACTTTCTTTGCACTTTATTTGGATGAGGGAACACAATCGCATTGCTAATGGACTCAGAGCAGTTAATCCATCATGGAGTGATGAGACATTGTACCAAGAGGCCAAGTAGGTCGCCTCCAAACATCTCTTATGATAATTTCTAACATCGTACTCAACGGTTATTATCTTGCACGGCTTACACAATTAGGTTAATTGTGATTGCCGAGTTGCAGCACATCATCTACACTCAATGGTTGCCATTAATTGTTGGACCTGGCACCATGAATCGTTTCAATCTGCAAATACTTCAATCCGGTGCAACCACATTTTACGAGAACAACATCAACCCGGGAATATTGAACAGCTTTGCAACAGCCGCGTTCCGATTCGGACACTCGTTGATCCAAGACACCTTCCTATTGGCTGGAAACGGTGGCACCTTTGACCTTCAATTCCACTTTCAGAATCCAGAATTGCTGTACCCCAACGGCAACGCAGAAAGAATTGTTAACGGGCTGGCTCAACAAAGGGCACAGGTAGGCATACATACAAGAACACCTATTGTCCCAAAATCAGGGTTTTCCATCGAAAAACCAAGAACTTCCTAAGTAGAATTATAAGCACTGATCTAGCTGTATTAGTAATACAGATCCAAACGCAATATCATCACAGATCCCTGCTGTAACTTTGTAAATCTATGCATACAAAATAACTCGGATCCGTAAAATTTTACCATGTTGAATGGATGCAATGCAATTCTCTAATCTTAGTTGCAAGCACTGAGCCTGATTTCCTGATAAGGTATTTTTTAAGGCCTTGGTGACATAGATACAAAAAAGCAATGCTTCAGTCAACTTGATCTTAATACATTTAGAAACAAAAATCACGTTTATGTCTATTACCTTCGAGATTTCTTACTCTCAAACTTTTTACTGCCATCATTTTGGCAGAATGTGGACAATTTCGTAGCAGAGGCAGTGACAAGCCATCTTTTCCAACGACCTAATGTCCCATTCGGTTCCGACTTGGCATCCCTCAACATTCAGCGAGGAAGGGACCATGGACTTCCCGGTTACACAGCCTTCCGTAACCTTTGCGGACTTTCGGTCCCAGGCAACTTCAACGACCTCTTCAGCATCTTCCGCGACAACACCGTATCTCTGTTTCAACAAGTTGGATACCAGTAAATAGTCCATTCCAAATCCTATAAACACAGCATTCACCTGGTGAACGGTAGACACATTTACGAGTGACAAACGCGTTTTTTTGCAGAACTGTGCACGACATAGATCTGTGGCCTGCTGGTCTTTCTGAACGCATCACTGAAGGAGCAGTGGGGCCGACATTTGCATGCATTATAGGTGCTCAATTCAACAAATTGTTTTATGGTGACAGACACTTCTACACTCACACTAACAATGGCGGTCTCTTCACAGCCGGTACTTAACAAACTGTCAAGTTCACTTCATGAGCAGTTAGTTCATTCAGCTAATTCACATTTATTTTCAGAGCAACTTGGCAACATTCGCTCCAGGACCTTGGCTGGTGTGATGTGCGACAATGCACCTGGAACCACTACGTTGCAACAGAATGTGTTCTCCGCAGGAGGGTAGGTTACAATTGTTCATAATTCATGTATATTACATACTCAACATATTGCCATTTCTTGTGTTTGTCTTCTCAGAAGTCAGATCGCGTGCGCCAGCCATCCCAAGTTGAACTTCCAATTGTGGAGAATGTAAATTGCATGCAGCGCACAGTTGCATGCATGCCAATGAATGAATAAATAAACAACATTCTTGTGAATAATTAAATCATTTACCACGGTAATTTAATTGAGCAGCTTGACGCGTACGTACGTTGTACACGGGAATTTATTTTCGGGCAAAACAGTATTATTTGCAAATGATTTCTCGTAAATCTTCGTTTGTTTCGTAGAACAAATTCTTTACAATAGAATTTCTCAGTGGAATGAAATATCTGCGCAAACAAAGTTGTGTGAGAGGAATGATGAGTGTGGAAATGGGCTTCGATATAGGGAATTTCACGTAATTCAGTTTGAAGGTTTGGTGTGGCTGTACATGGTGGTCACAGGACGGTTGGCCAGATCCAAACTAGCGCGGTGAATGGTCAGTGGCCAAAGGGAAGTTCCCAACTTCGACAATGTACTTAATCACGATATGCGTGGTGCAGATCGGTCATTCGTAAAAGTCTTGCGCAGTTTAACAGTAGCAAACACATTCCTGCATGGAAATAAGTTACTTTCACCAAGCTATTCTATACAATATTGTAAGATGGTATCCAGAAAATCACACTTTCACTTGTCTTAAAGGCGAACTGACACGGTGTTGCTGCACCCCTGAAACTATCATCATTTACAAATAACAGTTAAATATAACGATGGCCACAAAACAGTTTCAGTTCACCATTAATTCTTTGATCTATAACTATTTCCAAATAGCAATTGTCATATACCTTGGCTCACGGACCTCACATTCTTCCCTTTTCTTTTGATCTTCGATGAGCTCCACCGCACCGGCAGGTGCATGCGGATTTGATTCGGCTCCCAACCCACTGTCGTTGCTTCGATGAAGTGTCACATGGGTCGCTTGAGGTGGTGGTAACAATGGCGCAGGAGAAGTTAGGCTCCTGCGCATGCGTCGCACCTCAGAAACAACTTGGGGCGTCTCCGGTGCTGGGTACATGGGCATTTCCGCAACATGATCTTCGGCATCATCGGTGCATGTAACGTTAGGATTGAGGTCCGTTGGCGGTTGACTGAGGCAGTTACCAGTCACACCCGATGCTGAGGAGGTGCATGTGGAAGCCGGAGAAGGGGAAGATGGGACAGACCCTACCGATGACACCTGCGTGCCCAAGGTTAGTCGCCATCACCGCAAACGGTCGCCACCATCATCGATTGGTCCTACCTTGGAACCGGAAGCGGAGGAAGATGGAGGACAAGATACAGTGCGAGAGAAGAGATTGGGTCGGTGAAGACTGAACGGGTCAAAGGTTGGGGAAAGGACCGTGGAAGTTAGAGTGGTGCTGGACACTCTACGGCGGCGACTCCTGCGAGGAGTGCTGCAAAAGCAACAGGCCCAAAATTTTTCGCATTCGACTATAGTGCAGGTCGCATTCTAGAAATTTACCTGGAAGGCGTTAGTTCATCATCTTCCTCCGCAATTAATTCCGTATACGCTACAGGAAACCATCCGCACCTTGTGTACGTACATTACTCAGCGAAACACACTCCAACCAAAATCAAACTCACATCAACCAATTACGAGGGCGTTTTATGCATCAATAAATCATTTATCCGAATCTGCCCTTAGTGCTACCACCTTCCTCTCAGATGTCAACATTTATTTTGACCAAAAAAAACCATTCCTACAAGGTCATTCAAATATACACCCAAGATATCATTGTGATCCCTTTTTGGCGGCTAGGACACTTTATTTTTTAGAACTTTAATTCAATTATTAATGTAGGGAAGAACATCAGTTGAATTTGGGAGAATATCCTTTTCACCCAACATAGGTCCCAAGACATAATGGCGCGCATGACTAGAGTTTCGGATACTCTTCCTAATTTAACAAATGGGAGCATAATATGGGAGTACTATGATGAAATATACCTTCTACTGCGAAGATTCTCTCCATATTGCCATCCCTTGTTCCTATCACCAGCAATGGCTATTAAATCGCCTTCATGAAAGCTGAGCTGGAAATCGCCACTGGACAGGTACGAATAAAGGGCCCTAACCATAGGACGCTGGGGGGAATCATCGTTTACAGCCATGCTTCTGGGTCTCGAAGAATTGTCTGTCACAATCAAAAAACAATCAATCCCCCTTGTTGTTATCGAAATACAGGAGAGTTTAGCTTCAAACAAACATGAGAACCTGGATCTAGTGACTGGCGTGATGAAGACAGGTTATATTCGGATTTGGCCCTTGTGAGAGGAGGTACCGGTGATGGTCCTAGTCTCAGTCGCGATTCGGCTTCGTGTCGCTGTCGTTCCCGTTCCTTGTCGGGAGCCCTGGACCCAAGCTCTCCTTGTAGCCTTCGTCTCCCATTTAACATGCTCATCCTGGATGGTATGTCGTCCATGCATTTCATGTCAAGGCAAGCGGCATCCATACTCCTCGTCTTCCGGGGAGGTGTAAACAAAGTACACCTTGCGTGAAGGTCATGAAGGTCTGCGCTGTCAGATTCATCCGTAATGCCATCCACGAGATGGTACAGGGAACCTTCCTACAAACAACAATCCTCAAGCCGATTGTCTCCTTACACTTCTAAGCAATTTATCAAACTCCTCGTTCCCAAGGGCCCAGGGTTAAAAAATCAGAAAAAAAGACTCAAACACAGACCAGATTTTTTCTCTACATCAAGGGGCAACTTTCACTAGTTATTCTTTCAATGCCCTCACTGTATTAACACGATTATGGCCCTAATGCTCCGTTTGTCATCCCAGAACCTGATTATAACAAACGTATTAGTTGAACAAGTTTCAGAGGTCACTGGTGAAAAATAAAACTTTGGATTTTTCATCTGAGTAAATTGCAAAATGTTTATGGTTTATGAAAACGGATTTCATTGATGACATCTGTTATTACTGTCATACAAAATCTGCTCTGCATCACTGCAACTGTGGCGATCCTTGAAAAATTAATGGAGGAATTGATCGAAAAGAAATCCTGATTTGTCACTGTCATCTCTCAATATGAGTCGAAGATAAGCTCCTGGAAATGGGGACATGCAAAAAAAGGCCGGGAAAAGTACAGACCTAAAACGAATATACATTATCAATGAGTTAAACATCATGCACTTAGTCATATTGTTTAAACTTGAGGAGCAAAGAACCAATATACTAAGAAATCGCAAAAAAAAACATTTTCCCCAATGTAACTTGCAAAAATTAAACTTCATTCCGAGAAACATCTTATCGTAAAGAAAAGTCAACATCTTACAATTGGCACTAAGCATGGTAAAGTTGCTTCCACGTTTTCCGGAAGAAACTCCCTGGTTTGAGCAATGTCTTGCCAATCCTCCAAATGATGTTGAATAAGTGCCTGGCCCTGTGTTTGAATAAGGAGAGAGAAAGAGAGAGAGAGAAAAGGAGAAAAGGAGAAAAGAAAGGTGTTATGACAAATCCGTCAACAGATGGCACTGGGCTCGAGTGTAATGGCCGCCACCGCCCAGTGGGCAAACATGAGAGATTGGGCGTTGTCTCTCTCATCTCCAAAGGTCCTAATGGACTGTTTCGACACGGCCTAAACCTTGCTTTTCGGATCAGGGGATTTGGCAACGAGATTAAGACCCTTATTGGGCGATGCGATCGAAACTCTGTGACCACATGCAAGTGCTTCGACAAGTGAGGGGCCCATTCGGGATCTTCGTAATCCCTTCACTATATGTATATGCGATCGATACGATGAAACCGGTGAAGTCTGGACACCTTCACCTTTCAAAACTTCACCAACATGTACAGTAAAAACGATCAGCCAAGCATTCTTCTACACAATATTCCTCCCCACCTTGGGAAATCACAATCTTCTCTCGCAAACACACACACCCCCTCCACTTGGAACAGCTCCCTTTCTCTATTGCTCCGCTATCAACTTGTCTGACAACTTAAGTAAAGAGATACCTCGTATAGCCGATCGCAGAAATATATTTCTAATCTACTACACCAGCAAAAGGAGACGAATAAAAAGAAAGCAAACTTCCTTTTCATTCACGAGGATCGTTTCAATTTATCGGCTGAGTTTGCGCTCCGCGGCGCAGCGCAGCGCGATGCCAGAACCTAAGCGAGGAGATGAAAATGTTGAAGGAAAGTGAGAAAGA
>WWPM01021340.1:0-16027 GCA_023279145.1 Glomeris maerens
ATTTTTTCCGTGTGATTTAGGACCTTGCAACTCGTCATTGCGTGATTCGTTTACCAAGAGCGTGCAAGATGACGTACTTTTCTTTGATAAAATGAATGCCATTTTTCTTGGAATTGCGAAATTCAAGGGAAAAATAGTCATTATCTGTGAGCCGCGGCAGACAGTAAAAAAGATTCTTGACATTTTTTCTTTTCTATTATTTGCATGCGGCTTTATTGCCTCCTTCGTCTCGATTCTTAGTTCCCTTGAGGATATAAACATGTATGACAATAAACAACGATAAATGAGTACACTATACGA
The DNA here is from genome assembly GCA_023279145.1 of Glomeris maerens. NCBI lineage: Eukaryota > Metazoa > Arthropoda > Diplopoda > Glomerida > Glomeridae > Glomeris > Glomeris maerens. The sequence goes on from WWPM01021340.1 coordinate 301, forward strand.
AGAGGAAAGTAGTAGTAGTACAAATAATAAAAGTAATTTCAGATGATGAAGAACTATAGACATATTTAATGTTTATATACGTGCAATTTTGGTAAAATAGCTTGATATATGTATACTAAAAAAGAGAGGTGAACTGGCCATCCAATGGTTCCCCAATGAGCTATGTAGCATGCATTGTCATTCTGAAATGTGTTATAATATGGGGACTCAACCTTGGTTATATCTTTCTTTCTGCCAAAAGTTACAATGACAAATCGATCATATGATACACCAGAGAAAAAATAAAAATACAATAGTCTAGCCAACGGAGGTACTACTAATTTTCATTTACATCGGAGACAGTTTTTGAAGACTAAAAAATTCGCCCCTTGAATATGATATCTTCCACCAAACGATTTGGGGCAGCAAGAAACGGCAATTAAACAAAACTGCATTGAATGTTTATTCATTAAATTAATTTTAATACCTTGAAAGTCAAAATAGGATTCTGGGCTCAAATGGTGTCAGACAAAAAAATATGTACGTAGTTCAATAATGTTGGAAGTGGATTTCATGTAAATTGTTTGATATGTGCGGACGTTGGGGTAATTTGTACCAAGGAAACTATAAAAAAGTAATATTGGATCTTCTGAATTAAGTTGTCCGGGCGGTTGGGCTACTACTAGTATAAGGACTTGTTTTTTACATTATTTTCCCAAAAGTAGTAGATCCATCAAAATTACGACAAACAACAAATTCTTTTATAATTTTTTTAGAGCGCTGAAAGAAATAATTAAAAAGCTAGTGTTATTCAAATTTTACCTTTTACGAATTTGAGTTCCGAATTTTTAAACTATGTATATTATAGGTTAAATAAAATTTCCTGTACTCATAATGAAATGATTAAATCGTGTTACGAAGGCTTGGGGTTGTTTCAATAATGTCTGTAAAAATTATAGAAATTATTTTCATAAATTTATCATGGGTAAGGTGAGCAGCGGTTGTTGGACATTATTATCACTATACTTGTCGATCCGATTCGATCCGCTATCAAGTTGGTTTAAATGTGCGGTTACACCCTCAGTCGATGTTCCAGGTGGAACATTCCAGGATCGGTGTGCAGGCTTCTGCTTTGATCACGGTTCATTCCGACTTCCTTTGCTCGGGGTGTGTAGTAATACTACTACTACTTGGGAAAGTGTATTTGTGCGCCGGCGCGTCTCTTTGAACCTTCTTCTGTTATCATTCACCTGGTGAGTGGTCAATCAATAAGTTCATTGCTTACCTTCTTCTCAGTTCCATCCATCCGAAACGTATTATTTACTTCATTTACACGCGTTTACTACCAAGTCTTTTTAACAGCAGACAAGGTAAATGTGATCGATAATATTGATGCATGCACTTAAAAGTCTTTTGCTTCTATTAAATTATTTATTGCATGTACATGCTTCGTGCAGTTATTTATTTTTAATCATTCAGTTGGAATAATATTTGAAATATGTGCGTTGTTGGAAAGTTTAGCAATTAGTTTCTTTGTAGCTTTTGGGTATTAGATGCTTTATAAATTAGTACAGTTGGGATATATAAACCTATTTTATGAAAAGAAATGAATGAGGTATTAAATGTTGGACGATGCTGTATACATATGTGTATTATGATTATGAATGGACAGGCATCTTGAAAAGGTTTAAGAGGCTTTTTGTATGTACATACCTATATAGGACCGAGAGTGGGAATTAAATGAGAATTAATGACATGATATACATGTGTATATAAGCTGAAATGAAGAAAAATGATACTTTTCAATTGATTTTCTTGAGCAAACGGAGCACTATTGTAGGCTTATGTGTTCAATATACAAGTCGGTTGGAATTCAAGATTGCTAAAAATCTCAAAACTCTGTGAAATCCTTGGAAACATTTTTCAATGAAGACAAATGATGTCTTTCCTTGTAATTTTTAGTTGACTATTAAGGATCCAATTACAGTATTAGCATATCATAGCATGTGCAACAGTTGGGCCAACATTTGATATAATTTTTTTCAAAACCCTTTTTTGCAATAACTTGTCAAGTAAATTAAGTGAGAACAATTGGACTATGTAGATTGTGTACGCAATAACATGCAGGCTGATACAGTTTCGTATTCAGGCATGGATAGAAGGAAAAGGTCATACATTTTTTAATTGCCATGCAAAGAATTGCGAAATCTGAATAGGTAGTATACATGCAGCCAAGTCGTTGACAAATTAGTCATCAACAAGTTCCGGGTTGCAAGAGTGATAATTGCCGCAATAGTCTTTTATCTGAATGTACCACGCATGCGTATCCGGCATAAATGTTATTCACATACTGCCTTGAAGACGTTTCATGTTTGTGTGTTACAGGATTTTTCTTAAAAAAAAAGTACTCGTGTTGAAAATCGGATTATGTTAATATTTCCAATTTTGGACAGCAGGAATGAATAGGCGTTTGATTCCCACGATGTATTGTGGGAACTTTATGCACGTTGCATTCATAATACACACAAAAACCATGATTTTTGAAATCGGATTATGATTACAAAAGCCTGTTCATACGTTTGAATGAACCTGTCCAGATAGTTATTTCTAAATTTGTATTTCTTTAAAGGTAAAATTCAATACACATGAATATTATAACCTGATTCGACAGGTCGGGTCACATTATATGGTTCGTACTCAGTTGCAGTTGTATATTCTAACAGTGCATTAAATCATATTTATTTTCTGAAACAACAACGACATTTTGATCCCAATTCAAAGTTTATCAGCATTTACTACGAATAATTTCTGGATTATATTTAAAAATGATCTCGTTGTCCGCAATTAGTGCAACATTGACTGCAAACGGACTATAGGCAAACCAACTGAATTTCAGCCCCAATTATTATTTACGCTGAAAAAATAAATTTGCCATTGCATGCTGAAAAAAAATTGTAAATATGTAAATATTCTTTGTTCTGACCGGACCTTGAACATTTGCTTTCAAATACTTATTTCATGTGTGAATGGTATCCTGCATTATAGAAACCGGTTTCATTGTTTTCGTTTTATTAACAAGTGAAAAATCGCATCCTAAGAAACGAGTTGTATTTTGTTTTGAAAAAAACAATTTTTTAAGTTTTAGATGACTCATACAGGTGGGGCATTTTCTTTATTTTTTGAAAAACAGTAAAAAGAATGTATTCTTTGAAACTGCTACTTGAAGTGTTTTTTCTTACATGCTACCTGAATTTCTAAAGAAAATTAGTCATGTCTCCTGTGCATGAAACATCTTCGAGCAGGATGACGCTTTTTTCCTACGCAGTAGCCTGCCTATTACATTTTGCTGTTCATGTAATTATATATCTTTTCATAATTTGCGTGGCATTGAAACCATTATGCTTTCATCCGTCTTTCAATACATGTATAGGCCATATGTGCCCATTAGTAGCTAGGCCTAAAAGTCGTTACAGTTGTGTGCTCCATTCACAAGGGTAAAATTAGTGGATATTGTGTTGGCTTTTCTTTTTTCGAAATGTTGTTGCTAGGTAGGCGTTTTCATGGGCTACTGTAATATAATAAAAAGGCAAAATGCGAGGTTACCTACGTGGAATGTATATATGGTCCACAATCCCAAAACGGCCCCATGTGTTTTGAATGTGTGCGATATCTATATTTATTTCTGTCATTTTGTTTCACTGTCGACCTTTCTCGGCCTGATTTTTCTCTCCTTTTTCAAGCGACTCACGTCATTGTCATTGATTTTTCTCCATTGTGGTCCAATACGACCGACCACCTTCTTTGGCCAACATGGCCAAACGCCATATGTATAGTTTATATTGGCCACACTTTGGCGTTGTTTGTCCGTTGAATGGGGCAACACTTCCGCTTCTCCGCCAAAAGCCCAAATCATGCTTGCTTCGATGAATTTCCCCAATATTACTTGATACCTTGGTATATATACTGTATATATATATATACACTATATGGAGTCAGTGTGATCCTTTTCACGAGTGCTTTTACAAGCGCCAGTTATGGAAACTTTGCCAAGAACGCCACGCCCTCTGCGTACATATACAATCTGTGTCCAATATGGTGCCATGTAAGGACCTTATTTTCGGGCACGTGAGCAATGTCCATCATGCACGAGGTCATCTGACGTTTTTCTTCCACAGGAAATTTATTATCGTTCACTAAATTCCATATACAGTAAAAGTGCTGCCCAGTAATTCACATCGTGTTGGAATTAAATTACCTAGTTGTAATTGTGAAAAATAAATGTCATTAGACTGACCTCATCGAGCCCTAAAACTTGCAAATGGTATAATCTGGTATTGATTTAAAAATTTCTAGCTAAATACTGGGCACTATTTTTGTTAATTATCCAAAGTATGACGCTTCAATTTCCCGTAATTAAGATATTCATTTTGTGTCGCCATGGTTATGTTTATAATCGATATTATGTCTGAGACAGAAACCAGATTTGATATGCTCTAAATTAAGTTTTATTATGAAGGATATATCACGGCATATATTCTAGTATTATTTCTGTTAGGAAGGAAACGATTTTGCTGATTTTAATATAGTTTAGCCGTAAACAATTTTTTGCTTGTATATATGGAATCTGATATAAAAGTAGTACAGTGAAATTTTTGCGAAAAAGAAAGGTACACTATCGAGTATAGAATATCTTGAAAGGCCCGTTGAATTTATGCCATTAGCTAAAAAGTTCCACTCATGATTTCTCCAGAGGAATTGATATTTTTCTGAGGAATTGCGTGGATATAATTCACATACGCAATAAAATTTGTTATTGTACGCTGAATGTATGGAAGGGAATTGCTTTCATTGGGGGACACGTGAAAACGTACAAGTAGGAAAATGTTAATACTATATTTATAAAAGTTAGTAAAAAAAATATATATAAAGTTGATTTGCATGCATGCAATGTGAGCTGTTATTTTTTGCTATGATTAATGATTTTTGCATGTTGCATGCACCCATTTCTCGCCTAATTAAATTTACATTTCATTGGATTTTAATGAATGTGAAACTGCCGTTTGGGATCCAACTTATAATATTTGTGATAGTTTTAAAATTAAATATTAATTGGAGCATTATTATTTATTTAATTACGGTAAATACAATTCTAAACATAAATATTTATAACCATATATTTAGTAATTACCTAAGTAGGCTACTTTTGGATTCCTAATATTGCATTTACTTGTGATAAACGAATGGCAATAAATTATTGATTTGAATGATTAGCAAATTTTAAAGTAAGCTTATGTTATACTTAAACATTTTTTAACGTCCCCTGTGAATCGTGATGAACTCGGTCTGTTTTTTTTTATTTTTGCCCATGTCGTTTATTTAACGCTATTCGCTTGAAGTCTGATCAATATCTACTATATAATATCCATTACTGTATATGTATGTAGGATTTCTTTGGGAAATTTATCGATTAATTAAACGACTACAGTATAGTGGAAGTGAAAAGCAATGGTTTAAAAAAGGGTCTTTGAAAAAGGCAGATGAGAGTGAAGATTTTTATTGGAATTTATGACCCACTTGTGTACAGAAAAGAAAATGTTTATTAATAAGTATGTTATTGTAGGGCTGTTATTATCTTTCATGGTGTGCAGTGATAATATCCGGTGAAGGCATATCGTAAAATATACTGTATAATACTGTTATGTATAGGTCCAGATTAATTTTATTATATATGGGATGTGGGGAGGATTGGGGGGGGATTATAATCTTTAAAAAAATGTTTCATTCAATTCTTCCTTCTATTGGGATTCTTAGTTTCTTCAAGATAAGAATGGCCGTACTTTACATCACGTGGAGCTTTATGTGGCCCATATAAGAAATTCATGTTGTGATATCCACAAATAACGTCCTGAATATATTTGGCGTGTAAAACGAATTTATTTAACACGAAATCGTATCATGTCACATTATTGTTATCAGGTGTAGATAAAATGAGTTATATGGGCACATGTACACTTGCAAGACAAATTCACTTCGAATTTAAAACGTAATCTGAACCGAAATTTGAGAAAATTGATACTATAGCTTCTACAACATTATTTTTTTTGTCCAGAAATAATTTCATTGTTGTTCTGTGAGTGCTATACTTTCTTCAGATGCAATATTTACGCTGCATTGCATGTGTTTTGCATAGGAGAATAAGATTTTTCTATATAACATTCAGTGTGATTTAAGATGAGTTGCAATTTTGCAGCCAGTACAGTATCTCTCGGTTAACCGGCACTTCACTTATTCAGCCCTCATTGTTAGTGATTTCAAGAGTTATTTCCAGTTATCCCACGGATTTATCTGCCGGATTACGAAGACAGTACTGTATTTTATAACAATCATTGCTGTATCATTATAAAAATACCTATACTATAGTGATATTTTTAATTTGTAATGAAAACATGTGAAAGCCATGAAGGTTATTACTATAGTAATTATTGAATTTACCGCGGTTATGTTGCAGTGATCTTGGCAATATCATATACATGTACAACTTTTAAATCGGGCTTCAGTTTCTCGCGACTACATGTTATATTTCTTGAAAGATGGCCAGTATAGTCTTGCCTTGGTCTTGTATTAAATTACATGTTGTGCTAAATTTGTAATTAATTATGGCTCGTTATAATTGAGCAATTCAATCTCACATGATCTCAAAACTTCCTTGCATGAATATTCCATGAACCTGTATGCCCAGCAAATCTATGTCGTAGGTTAAAATCTACTGTGGTGAAATGACCATGTTGAAATGGTCCAAAGTCAAATTAACTTGGAACTTACTTTATTGTGTGGTTTTTATTGATCAAAATAAAAACGCCGAAGATGACTTCAATAATATTTTTGGTGTTCAGTAGAAGACACTTCTGTGTAACTAACTCTAAATACAACGAACGAATATCCCAATCCGATGTCGTTCGTTATATCGAGATTCGACTACGTGTTTTAAATTCAAAATCTATATGATATATTTGTAAGTCTTAATGACATTGAGATATAAAATTTAATTTTTATTTTTCAGTTTGCTTCAAAAGAAAAATTTTAAAGCTGTAATTTTTTATTAAATGTACGAAATGAAGCAGTATCAGAAATGTAGCTTAAATTAAACCCCCGTTCATTTGAGACTATTTCTCCAAACTTTGATAATTTTTATCTGCATATTCCAATTATTTTCCTAATATCTGTGATTTTGTATGAAGCACTTCATACACTTAATTCGCATAGCTTAATTATTTTGTTTTTATAATGGTAATATCTGAATATACTGCTTTCAAAATTACGTGTCCTTGGTATATGACCTAAAATATTTCTGTTGCATCCAACCAACTGTTGATTGTAGGCGGCCTAGATGACTTTAAACTGAACTTTATTTGAAATTACAACTTGAAGTAGACGTAGGCCTATAACAAACAACACCTGCTGTTCTTAAAGCATTATATTCTTTCATGCATGAGCACATTAAGTGCAAAATATATTGTTGCATACACGTAACCAAGCAAGCATATACATACATGATGTACCACCTGGTGAGGTTCTTGTTGCTCAACAGGAGGCAATTTTATTTATATACACATATATGCTTACAAACATAGATTATACAGTATACGCAGTGTGGTCAGCTGTTTTAACTGCTAGCTATCGGACCGCCTGCAATCGGTGTGCATATTTAATTCGCATATGCCGTTTTTATTATATGTAATTTTTAGCTGCTGCGTGCAAAATCAATGCTGCGAGTTATGAATTAATTACCCTGATGCTTGAATAATGCATATAATATAATAAGTATTGGGGTCGGGTATTTTTTTTTTGCGGCAAGGTTTGGAGCAAACTTTGGGACTTTTTGATCGAGATTTAGTTCACTCTTGTATTACTTACTACACATATATAGCACGCTTGGCACGAAGTGTTTTGATTATACGGACGGTATAGCTCAGAGTTTGGCATTTTTTTATATTTTGTGCTAATTAAACGCAAGCAAATATTTTTTATGTGTATGCCTCTCTCCGTAGAAGGCGGTCGATCTGAAAGCAAAACTTGTATGCTGGTATAGTATAGACCCTATGCATGCATGTTTCGAAAACAGTATTGATCCGCAAACAATTTAAATTCCTCGAAAGATAGTCTGTATTTGTAAGTACATACAGTATATCTATCGTATATGCGCACAAGGTGCTTTTGTCGTTGAGCAGATTTAAAATGTGAGAAATATTTAATCGCGTTTCAGGTTAATTTCCAGGGAAAATCTATAACACGTATACATCAGGCAATATTCTTGAATTCCATTGTTATTGTTTTATTTTTGTTAACGTTGTACAAAAAATATGGCGGATGAATCTTGCATTTTTTTTGCAGCTAGATGTGAAATTACAAATTTGTACAAGACCTTTCCACTGATAAGAGGACAGTGAAAGAAAAATCAACACAAGGGACTCCCTATAGTCTTATTAGTGTTGCACCTTCTGCATGGGTTGAACCTGATGAACCTTTCATTGCCCTCATTTCACATACGTGTACCTACCTATACAGCATTAAATGGTTACACGTACTATTAGACACACTTTACTGTTCTTTCTCGACACGTGTTATGGATGAGTTTGCCTCGGTGTATGTGACCAGTTATGCATATTGATTTCTAATGTGGAACAGCTTGACTATAGTTGACTGGACAAACCACCAATCGCATAAAACATATGCCTTTTAGCAAATTGATATATGCATATCGTAGGACATCAATATCAAGCCCAAGTAGCAGACTTGCCGATGTTGATAGGGTTTATCTTGCATCTGTTGGTGACGTCACAACGTACATTTATGCACTTGTAGATGAGCCAATAGGCTCTAGATAAACCCTTGCAAATAAAAAAAAAACTCCTCGACCTTATAAAGGAGACAGCTTGACATTGAAATTAAATTCTCTTTTTACGGAGCTGTATATTGACATTTTGTACAAAAAACGCATCGACGTTGAGAACTGTTCGTAAAAATTACATTTAGCTGCTAATTTTTAATGAATAAATTTCAGAACTCTTTGGATACCACTTGATGAGTCACCATGTACTTAATTCCCAAATTAAGTATTTAAGGGAATGACTAATAATATTATTTGGCATGTGCATTTCTTCAAACTTTGTTATATAGACATTCGCAAGTATTATTTATTGAATTAGTTGGCACCTTCACAAACTTATCTCTATATGAGGTACTATTTAGAGTTAATTAAACCAATTAATATATAACTACTATTGGTATTACTATCATATCTATTTTTCATTGTAATGGATGTTGGCCCAGCTTTCAATTTTCTTAATTTCAACACTATTACTTGGCACAATTACAAAACTAATATTTAATAACTGAACATCATTCAGTATTTCCGCAAAAGTAGTGCAAGATGGCCTCTGGCATTCAACGGTCATCAACACTTTCTCCGATGTTTCCCAAAGGGCAAATTGCACCTTACCTGCAATTCTCACCTTTTTGTGTGTGGGATGTTACTTGTAAGTTTATTACTTTTATTGCTCTTGCGCAATCTCCATGGAGGTATTATATCTTGCTGCATTAAAGAAAATGATTGTTAACATTTTCTGCGCTTCTAATTGTGAAATGACTACTAATTCAACGTTCAATTATAAATAATGATTGATATACGCGTAATTCTGATTGTATATATTTCCTGTTTGGCCCCCAAGTATCGGATGCATTTTCTGTGCAGGTACCGTTATCATTCGGCCCACTGAGATTCTTGAACGCGGTTTACACGGTTGTCATGGCAACTCACAATCCTGTGGCATCATGCGCGCAAATGATGCTCAAGCTTTCAATAATTTTAATTGGAACTAATTTGTTTACGTAATTAGTGTTAAAAATCGAGGATGGCGAAAAACAATATGCTTCTGCATGTATACATAATGAAATTATTAAGGTTTACGATCAATAACGTCTTCATTATTAGGGAAAACCGAAAAGTGTGTATACAGTGTAATTATATTTTGCGAATGATATATGTATTCACGTTTAACAAGGAGCATTTATACAGGGTGGAAAAAAGTCTTGCCCGTTTGAAAATGACGTCGAAATGGTTCTAGGTGAATTATGACTTCACATGTGGCCTTGACGCCCACTTTCAAGGACATTCAAAAACTAACTTTGCAGGGCTTGCCGATAAGGGCATAGTTCGAATTTAAGAAATCTTGCCAACCATATTCTAAACATTTTTGCGAAAACTGATTTGAAATCGCCCAGCAAACAGGGCTGTTATGACCAGGTTATTTTTGCTGATGCCCTTTTAAAAAATTTGCTGCATGGCATCCGTTTCACTGCATTTGCTTTGTTAGGTGGGTAATGCAGGCAAAATTTTAAGAGAATAGCAGCAAAAACAACTTTGGACATATGTGCAATGTTTGTTGGCCGATTTAAAATCTATTTTCATCACAAAATTCGAAATATGGTTGACAACAATTCCCAAATTCTAACTATGCCCTTATCGGCTAAACTAGCAAACTTTGTTTTTGAATGTCCTTGAAGACGGGCGTCAAGGCCACATGTGACGTCATGAATAGATCTATGCAAACGTAACGCCTAATCAGATTTTGATAATTGCATTAATCTAGATGTAGGGAATTATGTTCTTTTTTTGTCGAAAACAAATGCATACGACCAAATTGCATTGAACAATTTAGGCCTAATGGTAACCTTTATTCAGGTCCGATGTAACATGCGATAAACGAATTCAAAATGAACAAAACACGAAATGTTTCGTTACAAGTGTATACCAAAATGCAATGATGTCTGTGAATAATTTAGTATAGGCCTACATGGGGTAGGAGGTTTACAGTGAAATTGTATATCGAAGTATTGATTGAATCTCAACAGGTGCTTCTTGCACAACGATGACATACCATTACTAAACCTCGTTTGAAGTGCTAGTTTAATATTCAATTGAAACGTGGAAGCCAGATAGTCTAGAATTTTCAATGTCGTGCATTGTTTTTATTTCCCATTGCATTTCACTAATTGACTAACAGTGAAGGGGTTTCACGCCAAAAGAAGGAGGGAAACTGTTGGTACAAAGATAATGAAATAATAAACAATTTAGACTAATAAATTTGTTGCCGCTTCTCATGTCATCCGTTTCACTTAAAATTGCTCTGTGATACCAATTGTAATGTCCTCTTCAACGTACTAATTTGAACCATTGCTATTGTACGAGTATTTATAAAGTTGGGTTTTGGATAACCTTGTAGGTATAGTTTGTCAAATCGTTTGGCACCACTGGATACAGCATCACTGAAATATATGTACTATACTGCCACTGCATATTCAGATTTTTAATATACGTGATAATGTAGCCGTTTGTGTGTCTGGGGGTGCAAAGAACCTGCATATAAAATCTTTGAAGCACATTATATTAAGATCCTTTGCAGCTCCTGAAGAATAGCTCATCACTACAGAGTTGCCATTATAGCAGATTAAAATTAACTGGTCCATTCATCAAAACTTCTCTTAATTTTTATACTATTTCTTTTTCAGCAACGAGTTATGAACTAATCCCTTAATTAAACAGAATTTGCCATTATAAATGCAATTTTTGAATGTGCCGATGTTTGCTGAAAATCGATTACTTATGTCTGTGTATATCGATAGAAATTATGGTTGGCATCGATAATTACATCACTTTGTAAATTTATTTTCTACAATCTAAATATTGTTGATTACTTGCATAGTTTGCATATTTATTTTGTGAACAGTGTACCTGTTGTAGTATTTCAATTTTAACTTAAGTTAGACTAATATTATGCTACAAAACGTTCTGTTAATTTCATTTCTTAAATTTGAATTGCAGTATGCCTAATTAGCAGGATTTACATATAGGTTATATTCAAAATAAGAGCTTGAATTATTCATATTATTAAATATTAGAACGGGAAAGCAATACGTTAATTTAGCTGTAAAAAATATGATTCGTTTCATCCGCCTAAAACACATGCTGCTGTAAATGAAATCTGTTTTTCCTATTTATTTGTAGCAAAGTGTAAAAAACATTTTCATTATAGTAGCACTGTGATTGACACCGCCATCTGCTGCATGCATTTCGTTTTTGCATTGAAAGCAACTAGTCGTTCCCATATGTTCTCATTATACACGTATTTACATTCTTGAATAGAGATTGGTACCTACAGTAATTAATTTCTCGAACTTCTATACGCACCATGACGTCTTAACATTTTAACTTTGCCAGGTGTATTATTCATTATTTTTGTTTATAGCCTACGAATGCTTGCAGGTTTACATACAATATTGTCCATATTTAAAAGTTTATCGAAGCTCAATTTTCAGGTGGAAATTTCCCAATATGGCATATTAATTTAAATTTATGTGAACGAAATTTTCTGATGCGATTTTTGGCGCTGGTGGGTGGGATTAGTTTTCATACGACCCAATGGCGTGCGCGTTCTGATGTGCAATTTTGTCGTAAAAATGTAAAATCGGTATAGCTGGTGTCGTTAATTTTGCCTGTCATCCGGCGATTTTCACATAAATGACATGCACTAAACCTGTGGGAGCCGCTCGTATTTTTCATTTCATAATTGAACACCATTTTATACATACTGTATATTGATTGTACAATTTAGCATTGGCAAATTTGGTTTTTATTATAATTTTGTTCGCTCAACTTGTGCACAAATTTATTGTTTATTTCAAATTTTCACTCAAAAGTTTCCATTAAACGTGTGAACATAAAAGTCAATGTAACAAAGTTTAGTCTATTTCGGTTCAGCCTTTCATAAATGATTTACAGCACATCACTGCAATAACAACTTGTAAAATTTTAAAATTTAAATGATTCACTGCTTATTCTTAGTGGACGGGGTATGCATCTTATCTCCATCCCCCCCCAAGACAAGAATTTGTGAAAGATTAAACTGAAATATACTTATTTATTTATACACGTAATAGTTTTACATATTGGGGAGTATTATTGTTACATAAAATCGTAAATTGTCATTCTAAATACTGTTGGCTCGTGTAAGTAGACACCATAGTTTATTAACCCTGTGACTAGCATCAACCAATAAAACTGCATTTTGTAATTCGCTTACTGCTGTATCTAATTACTGCGATGTGCACAATAATGTTATTTAGATGGCTCTCTGTCTGGGCTATTTTAATTACGAAGTTACGGTTTTCTCTCGGCAATTGCTTGAAACCAATTATATTGTTTCCATTGGTTTCTATGTTTATATTGTATTGCATATGCACGTGTCTTATTTCCTGAAGGGGTCGCTTTGCTTCAGTGCATTGCTTACCAATTCTTCACCTTGAATGCAAATGTAATTGCACCCTCAATTCTGCAGAAATGTAATGTTTATTGTACGTCTTCCGTCGGTTTAATATATATATATATATATACACAGGGATTGCATCTTCTTGGGTTCTTCTGTATATGCCTATCATATAATTTGAGCAGATAATAAAATTATAGAAGCAGACTTCTCCAATTTTTACAATGAATTGATTGCAATATATAGGAAAGATTTTAAATGACTCTTGCCGTTTTATTTGTATTTTATGGGGTGAAGTAATATGCTAATGCAAAGGCTGATTTAAAAGTAATGTCAAATGTACTGTACATATTTTGTTTTACTTTATGCGATATAATTGTAAACGAGATATTACAGTGAAACCGATAAGCTCAAATATTATAGCATAACTAATTTACGTATTAAATATTTGTACTTATTCAACTAGAACTTCAATAATGTTTTGAACTTTATATATGTACGTAGAGAAAGACTGTGCCGTGAAGATTATAAGAGTTAATTTAGTGAGTAAATTTTGGTGATGTCCAGTATGACGTTAGGTAAACAGAAACTTGTATACTCAGTTAACCCATCTGTTGGGGCCTGAATTATGTATTATCTAACGATTGATCGGAAGTGAAAGTGCGGCTTGATAAACAATCAATTCTGCTCACCGCAATAACATAATGCGCCTAGCCAACTTGAAATGATGCACAAATCCTTTGCACTTTATCCTGCATTTCCTCTGGTATGTTTCTTTTGTGTTCTCATTAAACATAATTAAAAAGAACATTGGACATTTATGCATTGCAAATCGCAATTTCACCCTGGATATAAACCCAAATATCTAAATTGTACGTAATGTACGTATATTCTGTACAAAATCCAATTTTGTACCCATCTCTGGCACTTTGTGAACACGAGCTCAATAAACCTTAATTATGTCATGTTTTAGAATATATTTTGCAGCTGAAGAACATTTTCATTTTGATAACTGATTACTGCAGTTCAGACCTAATCCCTGAAAGTATATGAAATCATTATGCTTATATTTAATTAACATTTGTGATTTATTATGGCAATGAACAGCCATGTTTTCATGCGTCCATAATTTATTTAATATTTTGAAATGTATATATAGAACATTTATCTTTATATTTAAACGATGAATTCACCAATAAATTCACTTCATATTATGGGGCGGATATATTATTATTGACAACATTGTTTACGATTTGGACAGCTTTTGCACCACAGCGGATAAGATAGTAGTGGTTTACACTTTATGATATGAACACGGAAATTTATTAAATCTCGCAGACTATACTTATGATTATTTGCAATGTTTATACGTGTACATAGTAGACTATTATTATATCAAGTCCTATAACATCTGTGCATTTAAGAAACTCTTCTATAGGTAATTATACTATAGCACATAATACTATAGCAAACTTTACAATCTCAAAACTAATGAAATCGCAGCGCACTTATTTATTCTGCATTTCCTGTTTCAGACATGAAATGAGAATTGCAGTTGAGTTAGAGGCGTTTGGATAATAAACTTCCTGCGATATCACTATGCTTACCTTTTACATGTTCAGTCCATTAGTGCAATCCATTTGGGCTTTATAAATATTCCCACACAGGGTATACACTTCCATACTTTTGTACGAGTAAACATGGAAGAGATGTTCCATAGACTACAATACTACCTATTCAATATTTAGTGAACATATTCATCCATCTGTAAAGCTTGCGCATATGCATGTGCACAGAAGCATGTTTTGTTATCTGCACTATGTGCCTGATATGCAGAGAAAGGAAAAGTTTGTTTTCAGTCACAATGCATGAGTGAATCGTATCTTGTATTAGTTTTGTTGTTTCTTTACATTAAAAGCTCGCTAATCCGGACTTGGTAGGACCGGAGGTCGTCCGGATTAATGAAAGTCCGCATTAGCCGAAGTACATATTTTAACCGGGAAAAAATTATAAATGTTTTGCATATGCTAAAAACAACCAATAAACTGTATAACAGACATTTATTTTATATGTACGAACTGTATTTAAAGCATTTAACAAGGTAAACAGTTACACAGTAAAGCAAAATTATCATTTGAGTGTTTCTAATTATGTTTTATTTGTTTTTTAATTATTTTGCCAGTCCGGATCAGCGGGGTCCGGATTAGCGAGCTTTTAATGTATATATTGGCATAAATATGTAAATTTAATTTTAATTTGGACACATACAAAATATTTGCATACACTAATTATTTATGAAACACTTGTTGATTAGTACATAATACACATTTTTAATGTTTCGTCAATGAGCGCAATAAAACATTTATTTGTTCGCCAATATGCAATTGAAAATTAGTTGCATGTATTGTGTCCATAGTATCATTCTC
>WWPM01021341.1:0-12602 GCA_023279145.1 Glomeris maerens
AGAGTGAAGAAAGAAAGTCGTGCATTGTTTAGATAAAAACAAAGGAAAAAATACACACATGCAGCGGGGTTGGCATATCGACATTTCAAGCTAATCTTTCGCCTATTGCAAAAAAAGAAAAAAACTTATTTACTCCATTGACATTTATTTGGACATTGTAAAGTATGTACAAAATTCCGGTTTCTTTAAAGTATGTTCAAATTGTACACCATCAGCAGTTAGTCAGCATTGTTCACACAAATAAAATGATAAGACTAGGCATTTAGTGCATCCCATTAAGCAGACATGTTTGTGCTTTGACAGAGCAGATATTACAATGCTTCCAATGCCAGTGGTACGCGTATTTCCTTAATCATTTTCTTTAAAACATGCAATTATGAAATGCAAAGAGTTCACCAAAAATTATGAACAATATAGCTGTGTTCCCGGCTATGGGAGATTGATGGTTAAATCGTGTTTAGTTGCATATATGTAACTAAATAAGTGATGTACAGTAATATGTGCATCTGCATGTTGCATTAGTTGTGGCATTGCATGCGAACATACCGAAATATAAAAGTATTTTATTTGCATTTATTTAAAAATGTGGAAGGTTGTCTTAGCAACGATCAATGATCTATTTGTTGTGTTCTCACAATGCTCTGTGTATTCACTTCGGGGAATGAGATGCAGTGAATTACTTATTTGGGAAACAAAAATGACGTACAAGTGACAAGTTTTGGTCTCTGTGCTATCTGTGGCACAAACAAACACTGATTGCATCTCTTAGCTGCCGCAGAAATGTTAGACACAGTGTGTGGAATTGACGTGCATGGTGAGAAATCCTGAAGGAGGAGGAGGAGATGTTTACCATCGTTTCGCCACATATAGCAATTCCTTGGCTGTAATGAAAGGAAATAAAGAGACATTGACGACACTGGCTTTTCTCGTTGGTTATATATCGGCCAGGCTGATCTGAAGAAATCATGCCCAGCCACATGCTCTTTAATGATCAAATGCTGGACAACACATTCCTCCTGCAGGCAATGGTCAACTTCTTATTTTCTCCCTCGGTTTAACGCGATAAATGTTTCAACTCTCAAATATACAAAGTAATCCGGAAAGTATGAACTTAATATACAGGGTACGTTTGGCTTTAACTTGAAACAACTAAAAAATCACAATAAAAATACGTGTTGTACAAAAAAATGTCAGAAATAAAGTTAATGTTTTTAATGAAGACTTGTTTTTATTCAAAAAATAAATATCAATATGCACAAGTTTCATTTGAACAATTATGAATTTCGCATATTTTGTCATTTATAGTTCCTTTAATTTTAAGTCAGTATATTTAAATATTTATATGGATTTGTCTGTATGTACTTATAAAATTTAATATTAAAATCGTGATTTGCTGTTGTGCTGCTGAATTCAGAATTGTGTGTTCACATAATTCAATGTAAAGTAACTAATTTATGCATATTCATTTGTTTCATTCACATTCAAATTTATAATAACTTAGAAGTATACTGTATAATTGTAACAGTGAAATTTGTAAAGCAATATAACAATAGCCTATATTTTTGGTAATTTGGGGGATTCCGCTATCAGGTAAAAAAATAATAGCTTGCAGATAAAATTTATAAATTGAAGGGTAGTCTGTTAAATGATTTTCAAAGTTCGCATCCTAAACACACTGCCCTAGACTAAATAAATGTTTTCCACATCTAATTATAATTCTCCTACAGTATGGGATTGTTATAGTTGTTTGACAGTTGTTGACCCAAAGTGTGACAACATCCGGAGTGACTGTAAACGGATTTTCACCGAGCAGGCTTTATTCTTGCAGTGAACTCTGCTGCATCATCTATTTGAAGCTGCAATGTTTTACCTTTAATTTTTTTCTACGCATCGAAATTTTGCTAGATTTATTTAGAATCGATCTATTTTTTTTAAATGATGCATGATAATTAGTACTATACACGGGAGCAAAAATAAATAAATACACTGTCTAATTTTCACATTGCCATGGATGCAATCTGGCTAGTATTTCTGTTAAAGCATACACGTGGCTAAGCTATGTATGTAACTTGCATTTCTTCTAACTTTGGTACAGTTGTATGAGCTAAGATATATTTATGAACTTCATATTTTATTCGCCATCATGGCAAAGATCCAGCATAACTGCATTTTAATTACTTTGTTTTCAAAATAGGTTTTTTTTTGCTGCATAGTTCTTCTATAAAGTTAAATACCATATAAAACGTGGTTCTGTATTTGGCTGCAGTAGTAAACTTCATTTATCTAATACTATAGCCAGGTAAAAAGATCTTGACAGCAAATCTAAACTATAAAAACATTAATCATGCAGAATTTTGGACTTTTTGCTACGTAGGTACTAAGCTCTTTTTATATCGTGTATTAATATGTCTAACTTTGTCTGTAGCAGCTCAACATTTGAATAGTTAATGCGTTGCTCCGAAATACATATACATAATGCAGACAGAACCCTAATTGATTAGTTGATATTATTGTTTACCACTGAAGGAGCAAAATTTTGCAATCTCGGGCTCTGCTCCAAATCTCTTATACGGAATTTAAAAAGTCTATGTATTTTTAAAGTCTCTCGCCGTAT
This sequence comes from Glomeris maerens, assembly GCA_023279145.1. Taxonomy (NCBI): domain Eukaryota; kingdom Metazoa; phylum Arthropoda; class Diplopoda; order Glomerida; family Glomeridae; genus Glomeris; species Glomeris maerens. Next base: position 2,615 of record WWPM01021341.1, read on the forward strand.
TGTTTCACCATTTATCCTCGTCATTGTTCTTCATCTATTTTTTCTCTCTTTATCTCGCCTGTAAATTTTTAATTCTCCTTGGAAGTCAACCGCTTTTGATGTTATATTTAATTCAGTCTGCTTAATTTCAGTCGTGTTTTTAAAAAAAGCTCATAATATCTTACTTTGTATTAATAATAATGAAAGGTCATTTGTCAGATTCAATGACAAACACCAGTCAAAACGGTTGCACTCCCTACCCTTGATGTTGGTTTTCCTTTAGTTGTCCTCATATTTTAAGATTTTTTAATAATGGCTTGATGGAATACTTACAAGTTAAATTCAAAGGTTATTTCGGAGCTTAAACGAAATATTTTGTTCTGTGGCTTTTGTGCTTGTAGTATTATTACTGATCGGTGATCAGAATCCGTTTCTGGCAGTTTAAGGTTGCGATTTGCGCATGCGTGGCACGTTTTTCTCGATTCTGAATGAACGTCATTAGGGAAGGAGTTGGCATCGACATCCTTTTCTATCGTGGAATCACCGATACTTCAGATCAGGCAAAATCCGTCCACCGCACGCTCAATTTTTATCCGGAAAGAGAACAAAATGCGATTCTTCACAAAGACAGGATACATTTTTGTACGGTTGGCAGAGACGAAGGAGTACATTCACATTTTCCACATGACCGATTCAAAGAATAACCGTTACAAAAAATACTAAAGCTATTTTTTTCTGGTTGGGAAATCTAGGGAAGGCTACATATGCATTAAAACGCCCTCTTGGATTAAAGTTAATTCCGAATTAAGCAAAAAAACCTAAGCGTTTGGGGACATGGGTTAAAAGGAACTTTGTCTTGTTTTTATGCAGGGAATATACCCTGTCAGTTGTCCCCTGAATTGTGAAACACCCTGTATAGTCGATCCTGTTGGCTTCTCCTCCATTCCTTGGACTGAATGGAGTTCTGCATTTCCTTAGTCTGAAAATATATAGAAATGCTGACATGTTTGTGTGCCACTTTCATTTTTATTCTTGAAAGAGAGATTGTTTAAAGATTCATATAACAAATGTTTTGGTTGAGACGTCGGCGTAGAAATTAAGATGCATATTTTATACGTAGTAATAACTGCACCTCCCTGAAATATTGATTCCAACTCGAGTTTCCTCAGTGCAGTATATTTTTGAAAGACAATCTATAAATTGAATAGTCGTGCAAAATTGGCACAACACGATTTACTTTCCTGCTGAATTGCAGCGACGTAGATCGATTTTGCTGTGTTCACTGTTTTGCAAACTACCTTTGTGCGAATATTAGAAATAACTGTTTTACAATAAATTCACGTTGCAATGTTTTTTCTTTTAGATTTCAGATATTCTGTTGCAGTATCGCAATCTGGGCAGTGCTATGATTATAATTGTCTATGTCTTGTCCGATATTGTTTTCATGTTGCCTGTAGTTACCCCACGTCCACTTGTGCCGCATTTCATAGCCATGAACAAATAGATTGTCTATTGGCATATAAAAGACAACCAAATGCTGGTGTTATCGGAAATAACTTTGGCAATATATCATGTGGATTGCTTTGGCATTTTGAAAGGATCGTTCGATTGGCCAATTGACATCGACTGTAAAATGAAAATAGTAGTACAAGTACTGTATTTAATCTCCAGCATAATCAACCTATAGGGGGTCTCTCATAAATCATTGTAGGCGCTATAAATAGCCAACTTATAGCCTTCATGTTTATGACACAAATCTGATTTCTGCAGCCATAAAATCGGTATTTTGGCGTATACACCGTGTCCCCCCCAAAAAACACCATAATTTTAATTGTTAATAACCAAATTTGGCAACAATATACTTGAGTATATTTGACTTCAGTGCAAAATTTCAACTCAGTGGTTGCAATGCACCTTGGGGTCAAGCCAATTAGGAGCTCAGCATTGGCAAGTCTATACTCACTCAGCCGCATGTGTGAGTGCCCTTTCCTTGACTTGTGCATCGCTTTTTATACCATTGTGTTTGTGATTACAAACAGGTGGTGCCGGCTGTGCGATAAACCAAAAGGGCATGTGGCCCTTAGCGGCCTTTGCCTTGCTGAGGGAGGGGTGCACCTGTTATTTTGCTCCCATCATTGATATCCCTGCCACAGCAGCAGTTTTTGAATAAGCATATGATTGACATATTGCTAGAGCTGTACCATCTTAGACTTTCTATCAATTAGTTCCATTTTCCCACATGGCAACCTTATAAGTTTCATGTATACAGACGCAATTTCGTGCAGAATATGCTTTGTTTGGAAGAAGTTGTGCCCTATGTACTGAACTAATGCAGGCGCACCTAATCTGGATAGTGTTGTATTTATTGTAATAGAGTTTCAGAGCACTCAAACTGAATGAAGGCAATTACTCGGTTACGTGAAGATTCCTCCGATGAATGATACGTTGTATGACCAAGTGTGGCGAGATTGATCGTAAAACCTTGGTCATAATAAGAGCACTATAGTATGTTGCCTCTTTGTGGCTAGATTTCACCAATCACGCATTTGATATTGTCGAAGAAAGTCGCACATACACGTGCCTAGCTTCTTCACCATTTTGCAATTTATTCTGTCACATACTGTTTGGAGATGCTATCATAATTAATTGAATTCATAGAGTCCTCCTTGTGTAGTTTTTTTTATTGAGATGCTGTTCATAAATAAGTTATGTTGGCACCATTGTGAAATTGAAGTGCAATGTAATTAATTACCTATATGCACGTCAAAATAGAAAATATATATGCGTATGACGATATGTTTCTAATATTATTTTTTGTTATTGGGTTCTTATGAGTTATAATGCCCTTGATGTTAAAACCACCAAATTAAATGATGTACCATATTTTAATCAATTCTGTGGTTTTCCCGGAACGCAGTCCTGAGAAATACTGAGTATTACTAAATAATTGGACAAACTTACAGGGTATACAGTATGTACTTCCTGCAGACATAAAGTTTGTATAAATCCACGTCTCCAAACTAAGCGTTGATCACCTAAAACATCATCGATAATGTTGATGATTAATTATAATTCATACATCGTTTTAAAGCAGATGCTCAAAATGGCCTCCATGGGTGCGGTGCATGCATTAATACGTTTCAACATGGACTGTCGCACCTGTAGAGAAAGTTGACAGAAACCTTGAATGGTTGCATGGGCAGCAAAAGTTCGGTATAGTGAATTTCGGCTGCAGTTAGATAAACAATAAGGATTTAATGTAGCCCCTCAAGTATAAATTTAAGAGATTTGAGTTTGGTGAACGTGAGGACCATGCAATAGGCCCTGCCCTTCCTATCCACTTGTAATGAAATTTGTCTTCGAGAACATTACGCCCGTGGCGACTGAAATGTGGTGGAGCACCATAATATACATGCACCACATCAAGGCAAATGTGAGGTCCAAAATTAGGATTCCGAAGGATAATTTTAAAAATTGTTTCAAACGTTTATACAGCCGATCACAAAAGTGTATTATGGCAAGTGGAAGTTACTTCAAAACATATTAAACGTTTATGTACATTTCATTGTGATTTTAGAAGATATTTGATCAGTCCGGGAATTTAATTGTCGTACCTTGCATATTGTATTTAGTAAACTTGATATTGAATCACTTTGTTTAATCGTATTCTTTAAAGATATTCTAAAATTATAAAGTACATATTGAGATCTTGAGCTGCATTTTGCCAAAGAGCGTCATAAGAAAGGTACATTTTTTATTGCTTCAATATGAAGTTTTTTAGTTATAGATTGCAATGGAATGCGTATTTCTTATTTTCAAAAGAATTTCATCATATGCATTATTTTTTCATTTCTACCAATTTACAAGTTATATTGATCTGAAAATTAAGTAGTCTAATGAATTGCACTTCAAAATTTATGTGTGGCTTACATTCCTTCATAAATAAATATATACCTACATACAGGCAAAAAGTATAATTTCTCAGCATTTATACAAATATTTAATGCATTTGTGATAGATTGGCTTCCTGCTGGAGCTCTACTGTAATTCCTACAGTAGAAAAGTTCTTGCCGATCGATGGAAGTAACCAAGCGCTCCTGCTTCCAGCATATTATCCTCTATTGTGTAGTGTTTTGATTTTGTTGATAAAATATTTTGACAATTTAAAATTTGCATGGAATGAATAGCTTGTATTTCAACAATATTTTTTCCCAATTTTGGCTTGTGAAGAAGTTAATTTTTATCAAAGCCCCTTCCATATGTTTGAATCATTGCTTAAACAGGATTGTTGCCAACAAAGAAACTATGGAAAACACAGTTGAAATATATATAAAGGAATTCTCTGAGATTTTCTCTAACAGACTTGAACTTTATAAATTAAATTAAACTAAAATTGCATTAAATATTTTCATAGTTTGTTTTCGTTATCAATGATTGTCCAGCCACATCCCAATTCTAGATCAAAATACTAGACTTTAAAGTATGTTCCTTCCTATTTATTACAATAAATTCCAGCTTTGTGAATGGTTGTGGCTCTTCACGCCCTCGAGAAATGCAGTGCTATCTACCGGTCAACTGGTATACCTCGGCTACAAAAGCACAATTCATTGGTGCATCGATGCAAAAATGCGGATGACCGCAACTAATCGCAAAGCTCCGATTAACTTCAGTGTTTGAGAGAAACGTAGTTTTTTTTGTTGACCAACTACTTCTTTTATCACTTTAATCTGTAAAAGTTGTTTTCCGTCCTGTAATTAATTATTATAGTATTCACCCCGAGCTGATCTAGCTTTGGAGAATCTTCACATGGCTGTTGCTATATGAACTGTCCCCATTGTATGCCATTTCGCATTTTATGCAATATTTTGACCAACGTTGCTGTTATTGGCCTTCATATTAATCCAGAGATTTATGGATTGCTGCAAATGTATCGAGGGACGAAGCATAAACTGAGTGCAATGAGTATTTTCGGACATCACAACTGCATTCGCCATATTACACTGATTTTGGCAAGGGGTCAACTAGGACAAGGAGTATATAGTGCATGCCCTGCCCTTGCTCGCTAGATTTCGGAAAATAAAGATAACTGAGCATTGGCCGAACTTTAGTCCTGTTGTTTTCTTATATTTAAAAAAAAGAAGTTTACTGGCCTCTATAGGGAGACTATACAATTTATTGACATTAGCCATCCCTGTTGGGTCTTTAGCGTCTTGAACTACTTTTGCTCGTCATTGCACCAAAAGTACAAGACATGCTGCACTTATTGCACACAGTGTCCGTAAAATGCCACCGAAATGGTGACATCTTGGGGAATGGATTGGTAATGTTGTATTCCCCTTCAAGACATTAAATTGAACTCTGAACATTCAGGTCAAAGTAGCGAAGATTGTTGTCCGCGCTATCGGATTTTTTGGAGCAGCAAGTTCAAAGTGATAACAGTGTAATCACATAATAGTTTCTGAACGGAATGACAATATTTCAAGATCAGTTTTTACAATTAAATAATTACACTGAATTGAAATGAAGGAGTAATATTCATTGGTTTTGTTCGGATAATTTAAGATAAGCCAAATTGATAATTTTTTCCTGTGCTTTTTTGAATTATTTTTCCGTTTCACTAATACAATCACGGAATATGCAGCTGAATTATGCATATGTATAGTGTTGCTTTCTCCTTTCTAGATTACTTACAGAGCCGAAGGGCAAATCTAAAGATATTATTCGGTGAATTCAACATGTTTTCCCAGTATTTCATTGACATTATCCCATTGATTAGTAAGAAATTCGATTGTATGTCTTCTATTTGTGCAAGATTTTGAATTCAGTGTAATAAGACTGAATTCATGTGACGTAGGCGGACGATGCTCCTAATTAATTCCTGAATATGAAAAATATATGAATTGCAAAGCCGAATCTGAATTCATTTAGTTATCATATCTGCAGGCAGAATTGAAAGTAGTCGTAAAGCATACTTTGTATTTTAATGCCATTGGTAATATTAATGAATGACTATGCATATTCAGATTTTGTTTTCCTAATTTTTGACGATTTTTATACTAATATAATAGCGGAAAACGTTGTTCCATTATTTCAGCATAATCCATTTATCAACTCTATGAGAGTTACACGCCGGCTCGATTCAGAAATAGATCTTTAAAATATTGTACAAGAAATGCCATAAATTGAGCATCCTACAAGGTGTTTGAAACAATAAATTTCAGCATCATAACGTATTTTAAAACTGGTTTCTGATCAGATGTGGACTGTGCTATAATATTACATATAACGTTTTCAATTAGTTTTTTTTACCGAAATTGTCTTCAGAGTGTATGGTTATTGATTGTATTGTTAATTTGATTTCTAATTAATCATAATGGGATCGCTGAGCTGAATAAATTGCAGATGACATGTAATTACTGTGTATATACAGTAGCTTGGCACTTTTGCCATAAAAATACTCATGCATAGTAGGGGTTGGAGGGTGTATAATTTAGGTAAATGAACCTTATATACTTTCAAAGGGTGTTTTTTGCATGTTTACCATGCATTGTGCCTATTCTCTAAGCGGCTTGGAAAACAACACAAAAATTCAATTAATTTCTCTGCACAGTGAAATTCGTTCAAGTGTCGTTCGCTTAAGTGTCATTTTCGGTTTTTGCCAGCCCAGCAGCGAAAGATAACACATTATGTTTCAGTGTCATTTCAAAGCCATTATTCCAGTTTTGTGCAATACAATTGTGCACTACTTTCCCTTACCAAATGAGATGTTTTTAAGGCTTCGCTTTATGCTACTTCCCTTAAATGTCAATCCCCTCTATACAGGTGACACTTAAACGAATTCTGCTGTATCGGTATACCAGGGCTGAACAGCCATTGTGTCTCCATTACTAACTGTAAACTCGGTCATCTTGGACCATAAATGTTATTGTATACTATATCCTTCCTCCTGTAGATGCAACAAACCAAATCCCGATCTGCACTGGGCCCATCGGTGTTTTGTTGTTGGAATCCGAATTTTGCACATAGGCTGCACAAAACCAATGTTGGCAACTTTGATTGCAAGCTATAGGGCATTGAACGGGAAATAGTCAATGCGTGACCGCATTTGAACACTTTTCCTTTTCCGGCCAACAATCACTTTTCATCGCAGGGATATTGAAGTGCGTTGAATTGACTCCTGCGCGGTTCACTCGCCGATGAAATTTCATTTCTTCGGTGTCCAAGATATTTATGTACGTATTATACTCCCAAGGCCCTTATAGCTCACTGCTCTAGGAATTTTTCCCAGACTATTTTCCAACTTTTGATGCCCGGGAGTAGAAGTATAGTACAAAACGTGAGATGTGTGGGTACCGTTGAAAGCAAAATTTCTCATGGATGAACTGGTTATTGCTCAATCCTGGAGATTTTTATTCCAATTCCACAGCTATGGCTGCTATTGATTGGTGGGATGATATAATGTTACTTTTCAGCTATGGCAGTTACTGTTACTGTATAAATAAGGTGCGCAGATCATTTATGGTGCATGCAAGATGCAGTGTGTCCTAAGTTTAGTCGTTGTACTTCACTGAAATTGAAATAGGTAATGTAATATCCGACACAATGAAATGACTGCTGAAATAAAAAGTGCTGAACGCAATCTGGCCTGAATACGAGCAAATTACTCGACTTCCAATATATTAGACAAAGCAGAACCTCTAATGGGAATTATCTTGATGTCCCTTCCATGTACATATATACTACCTGTATACCTGCGCAATAGCAGACGCTTATACAACGGACAGAAACGTCTTTCTGCCTTTTGATAAGACATACATTTTATTGATTGCAAAATACAAGTGACAGTCTTATTTTATTGGCCAGACATATGGATTTCCTTGTCAGTCACTTGAAGTAAATCTTGATTTTGCCGCCACAGTTTCACATTTTACCTAATGCACCATGCCAGACATTATAAGTAATATTCTAATACTGAATGGTTCGCAGAACAGTTGTTTTGTGTACAAATTGATCGAAATGGATTTCCTATATTGTGACTGGAATACTGAATACCAAACTTGGATCAGTATCTGGAAAGGACCTTTGAAATAGTCTCAATGCTCCGCTTTAATTTCACATATTTTTACTACAATCTACCAAGTTCAGAAGGTCACAGTAATATTTTTAATATTCTAATATTCGGCTTATTAACATAGCTACTAAGGTTTTTTATCAAATACAAATGTAAGAGATCTTTTTGGCATTAGGCGGACATCCTAGCTGAATTATCCCAAGACGTTTAATGTATGAGATAATGCTGTTAAAAGGTCAAAAAAGCTTAACACTAACCAATATAAAGCAACCATATTCTCGTAATTTCTTTTCATAACGACGAAAATAATTTTATTTGCATCCCTTTTTTATCAGATCAGTTTTTAAGGGTTTTTTTTTACAGCACTTAGAGGGTATTGTTGATAGAGATTTCATGTGATGCATTTCCACCAATTGAGTATGCAACGACGATCTCTAAAGGCAGCAACTTTTAATTTAGGACAATTCATTCCCAACTATGCCACTTTAAATGAATAAATGCTGTTGGCTGCATGCTCTGACGCTTCAACAGAATTAGTGCTGGGTGAGCTGAACCCAAAGTTAAAATAGCTTGCAGCTTGTGCAGAACGGCAGAAAATCACTTAGTACGGATTTCTTATCTTTTTGTTAAGTTTGGAACACGATTTCAAGATATTGATTATATCATTTGATATGAAATTCAGTTTCGTGTTGGATTTGAATATGTTTCCATATATTAATATTTCATTGATAGATGCACATTTTCATATATTGATTATACTTGTGCTGTCCATTTGGTTGCTGTGTCCTTTGTTCAATTGTCAGTCATTGATATTGAGTCTGTGGACTCTACAAAAACCACATTATTTACGCATGAACTTTCTTGTCAAACTATAGTTGAGTTCTTTTCTTCCCGTCCTTAAAGTATCTCTTCCATCTTTTCTTTTCTACCTGAATTATTTCAAGTGCTCTACTTTACCGCAGCACGGTTATATGATTACTAAATGATTACCAAGATTATCCGTCATTTGAGGAGCAATAGTTCTTCAAAGACCGAAATCTCCAAAATTTAATTCGCTCCTCTTGAAATTAATAGGACCAAACAGAAAAATTTCTGATGCATTGTAGTTCTTGCCTGGCTACGAGCTTTACATATGTCCAGAGATTATTTCCTTTTGTTTAGACGAGCAGTGTGATGCAGTTTACGACGTCCTTGGTTTTGTGGTGACCTGAGAGCTCTGTTTTGAAGTAAAATGTGGAAGAGCTGGAAAATTGGAGCAATGACAAGTCGTTTTCGCTCGTGTGCTTATAAAAAAAAATTATTTCATTTCATCTTACACTTAAATTTGCATTACGAAATTATTGCAAGACCTTGTCCCAAAATTTGGTAGTGGCCCTTTTCTTGAAATATTCCAGACTTGTCTGACTTGCATGCTGCATCAAATAGCTGTTCCATCATGCATGTGATCACAAATGGGTGCCCTAATCTCACGTGTATAGGCCGCGGTTTACACGAGGTTTTTTGAATGGTGTCCAAATTATTGTTTTCCAAGAAGACTAAAAAATTCCGGCCTATACACGAGGGAGGGTATTACTTTAGATTCACATATGTAGAAGCAATGTTTGTCTGTCTACACTTTGCATAACGATTTATCCTTCTTGAAACAAAAACAATGTACGAAATGTTTGCATATGTAACTATAGTTCATTCAAAATAAGTTGAGAATAAAGGCGTGCCCATATTCGAAGCTTATTGGATAGCGAGAACCACGTGATATGTGGGCGTGAGTAGCAGCATAGATTCCGATATCTCTGATTGGCAGCAGAAACCACAAGCCAATCCTTTTTTCAATGCAGCCAATTGCGAGCACCGCTTATGCCACGCCTATTTTCTCAGCTTCTTTTGAATGGATTATATATTTACAAGTGGTTGTTGACAATCCTTCAAAGATAAAGTTGA
>WWPM01021343.1:0-10160 GCA_023279145.1 Glomeris maerens
AACATGTGCATTTAATAGTTGCTCAATTTACATATGCCGCCCGATATGTTCAAATAGGGTTACAGAGAACACCAATCCCTGTATACTGTTACGTTGCATTTGCTAAGAATTATCACCAGGACACATGAGTTTTTTCATCCTTGTCCATTACAAAAATCAAAAAGTATCACTGAACATACTGAGTGCAATTACGTTTTGTACATCTGTCTGGAAATATCAATAGTAGAAATGTAGCAGTGCAAAATTTTACAATACCACAGACATGATAAAAATCAAATAATTATCACATGTTACAAACTACTCAAACAGCGTTTGTTCATTTTACATGGCAATGGTCTTAACAAGCTATCAGAAATACACATTGCCTACGATGGACATTTTAACGAAATCATTTGAAATGACAAAATTAGGTAATAATATCCCGATATTCTCCTTCCTTCGTCAAATTTATTCCAAATACTGACTTTTATATTTTCACACAGGTGTCACATTGATCTTGATCCGTTTTGCCTCAAATGTTCAAATTATTTGTATTTTTCAAAGACCTGTGTATTTTAAAAGCGAACCTTTGGTAAAGTGCATTTCAGTTGAGGAGCTGAGGAGCTATGTTTCATAGCGAAAGTAATTACCGGAACACATCTTTCCAGATTCAAAATACACAAACATTGAAGCTAACAACGCACAACACTTCCAGTGCACTGTCAGTTTATTAAAACATAAAACGTCGTTTCGAATAATTAAAATCGTGAATGAAAATGTAACATTAGATTAAATACAATTTTTCTGCTGTGGTTGCATACACCATTTGAACGTTAATATCTAGTCAAATTAGTGGAAGACAAATAAACATAGGAACGGATTTAAAAAAATTGTGATATCCTAAACATTTATTACAAAACAATAAAAAACCCTTACTAATTTTTATTTGACAAGTGACTCCATGGGCAAACAAATGTTGCAGATCAACAAATTACAGGAATTGCAGTGCATAGATACATACTTCTGTACTCGGATAATTACTGGAATGGATCCAATCATCAGATGTTACTAAATTTCCAACTCTTTAGAGAAAATATTTAAGCTTCTACTTCAAACAAGTGGCCTCTGTACAGTAAATTACAGGTGCATAACCATAACTTACGTAGAACTACAAACGTGTACGTACAAGGTGAATGATAAAATAGTTGGGACAATGACAATTTAACTCTTGTCTCTCCTGCAACAATAAACATCAAAAGAATTTTGACATGCAGAAAACATTGATACAAAATTAAAAACTTCAGAAAATATTTTGGCACACTAAGGAAAACAATGCCTACCTAACTAGAAAATCAAACATGTAAAAGGGTACAAATATTGCCATTGGAATAGTTGCAGTTACACCTATTCTGCACCTATTAACAGGTCATCCTTTAACAAGATTATTCTTATTTGAATAAGTAGCGCTACTTGAACACTGCATATGTCATTTAAAAATACCTAGTACGACTTTAACAAATAGATAGATAACTTGTGGTTAAATACTTTGAAAGGGAAGAAACACTCATTAAAACTGGTTAGGGTACCTTCTTATAACCCACCCATAACATTCTCCATCGTATTAGTACGAAAATAAACACTTTTTCTGAGATAACACACGGCCTCTTTGTCGTCTACGAAAGAAAGTTTTCCCTTTGCTGCATTACAGGCAGTCCCCGAGTTGGACTTTGGTCGGAATCGTCTTCTTTGGGAGCTTCCACCAGTTTGGGAAGGTTTCTCCGAGCTCGTTCTATGAAAAAGAGAAATAGCAATGCCAATTGGATCAATGCCAACAGGCACAAGAGCAAGATTAAAATAGTTGGAATCTGTTATTGAAGGCAGAGCTCAAAACACCACAGGCTGTCAAGGCAAAACAGGTTATTAAAGGGTGAACAAGGGAAGGAACTCTCGTTCTGTCCATGAAGTATGTATCATGATAAATTGTATGTTAGATGTGAAGAGAAGAGTCATATTCAAGGTTTAATTGATTGCGCGCCATTGGAATATAACGAAACTGTTCAAACCTCACGGAGACGAGTGCATTAATTGTTGGTACGCTCTGAAGACATACTTGCTGAAATAAACAAAAGAAAAAACCTAAACATTGCAAACCTTGCTGCGTATTATATCCATAAGCTTCTCTAGTTCTTCAAAAAAAATTGGGCAAGCATCGAGCAGTTTAACTTAAAACTGACCTTGTATATAATAGCCAAGGTTTTAATAGTAATTGCACAAAATATACCTGCTACAGCTTTGCTCTTTTGCATTACTTCTTGGGCAATCATCTGATTAAGCGCAAGAAGGTGTTCTCGCTGTTTCTTTTCAGCCTCGAATTTCTTCTTGAGAGTAATGGAAGCGACCTCATCGGTTGGAACATCACTGTATCTGCATTTCATAACAAATGTTGACATAATTCACTTTGCTATGCAATCAATCAAATCTCAAAATGTACAATAACAGAAGAATAAGAATGACAAAAGAAAACTGACACTGTTCCTTCCGAAAGCATCTTTCGAATAGATTCTGCCTTCTGGAGCCGTTGCAACCTTTCAGCCACGGTTAGCTGAACTTCCTCCTCTTCCACATACCGCTCTGGAATGATTATCTTCTGAGGAAGTCCCAACTGTGAAAAACAGAATTATACAAAACCAGATATTAATCTTTGAATGTCTTAAATTGGCAGTTGACACTAGGGAGATAAAGTAGGATGTGACATAGCAAAAGTGGACATTTCATTTTAAGTGAGAGAACAAAAAGGACATTAGTGCCTACGTCACATGAGATGATACGTCATAAAATTTAGCACTTTACGTACTACTGTATCTCCCTATTATTAGTCCCACCCCACATTTTATATCTGCAATGCGGTTAACAATGTTGGTATGCACCAATGAAATTATCCCAAATGAATTTTGTGCATCTCAAAACATTTCAGGATTTGCAATTACCCTAAATCCTCGATAATAAGCCTGTCTTGTGAATAAACCGGTCTCGTAAATAAGCCGGTTGAAACAAACAAAATTTGCAAAATAAGCCGATCTCGAAAATAAGCCTGTTTTGAAAGGGCTACCCGATCTACACAGCTCCACCGCTACCCGATCTACACAACTCCACCGCTACCCGATCTACACAACTCCACCGCTACCCAATCTACACAACTCCACCACTACCCAGTTATGATGGCTACGCATTTCATTGAGCATAAGACATTGCGATGTGCATATTGCATTACATAAACGCGTCCTCGCTGACTTGATATTAACAAAATAAGCCGGTCTCGAAATTTAGCCGGCCTCGTAAATTAGCCTGGTCAAAAAAATAAATAAGCCCGGGCTTATTATCGAGGATTTACGGTACATTCTATATTATCATATAATAACTATTTTCCAAACTTACATTTTAAATGTTAAGTCTAAAAATTTTGAAAAGTCAAATGAAGAATTTGCCGAACCCATGCAGAAATTTTGCCGTATCCTAAACCTTTTACATGTCTGGAAAATGTTTTCAGAAACTCAAAAAAAAACTCTTCCAGATTTTGCAAACCTTAAAAGTGTGTACCCTGACATTGGGTTACCCAAAAATAAAAAAATTAATATAATTAAAGTTTAGTATCAAAATTTAGTACATTTTAAAAATGTTTGTCAGCAATAATTACAATTTAACTTCCAATACTTAATTTCTCATATTCGTTGTCCACTTTGATTACAAGAAGTGTTTTCATGAATTTAGTGATCTCAGACAAACGTAGCAACGTGTCAAAATGCTTGCTTTTAGTTTATTTCCGAAAAGTGCATCAATGTGAACTCACCTCTCTGTCAATGGTTGACTCATCAAACATGTCGTTCTTCTTGATAGTACTCTTAACTACATCAGGTGTGTTGGCAACTCTCAGACATCTTTCCATGTCAAGATCGTCTCTGGACCGAGAGTGAATCTGTCGGAAGAATTGCGATTACTAGATAGAGCAAATTGCAAAGCCAGTGTCCAGTAAGAAAAATAAGTGGGCACGATATTAGCGAAATGGCAAAATTAGAAAACGGAACAAAAACCAATTTATGTGCATTTCCTGCATCCGTTTCCAAGGTGACAGGCTGAGAACTGGAGATGGTATAATGGCGTCTCTTATGTCTCCTCCTTAAACTTCCAGCTTCTTCTTTGACGACTTCACGCTCCCGGTCAAAAAAAGCTAACTCTTTGGCAGTTTCTTCAACGATTCTCTTGGCAGCTTCCGATTTGAATGTCGGAATGGATAGAGTTGTTGGACTGGCCTGCCCAAAGAGACGCTCGTGCGCAGAAAGAGCCGAATCAGACCCCTAACCATGCATTCAATTGCACAGGCAAGTGAAAAAAATAGCAAAATGCAACCAAATATCAACAAAAAACTAAAACTTACAAATAAGAGAAATAAAGTCAACACCAAAATCCTCGCGATACTTGTGCATTTACATATATCCAGAGAAGCGGTACAAGGAAACTTCTACTCTAGCAGTTTATCCACGTAAATAAACTGAGTGGGTCACAGATCCAGTTTAAACAGCTGGATTGCAACAAAACAATATTCTGTCACTATTATGATGTCATCCCAGTACATAGTATCCTTTCAATAGATGTGACTCCATGCAACCATGTCTATTTTTTAAGCAAAAATCCCCTCCAACGAATTGTGTATTTCACACAAAAGATCCAGTTGGATTTACTTGTAATCATGTAAAGTCGATAATTTCAAAGATAATATTCAATTACGATAATTGCTGTTCATTGATATACGAATTTATTTAGAAAAGTACGTAGACCGACTTACTAATGGCCAATTTCTACGATATTAAATCAAATTAACCATGAATTAATGAACCATAAAATGTTACGTGTAGGTCTACGAGGTCTGTTAGAAAAGTAATGAGACTGGCAATACTGCGAGTGATCTGGCAACGCCATGATGTTCTACTTGTGCAGGCCAAGAACATGGTGAAGATTTGTGCAAAATGGTGCCAAAAAACCTCGCAACAGAGCAGAAGAATCTTGAGAGAATTGCCAATGACCACAAATGGTTCAGTCATGTGCAAATCTTCGGTCAAAATTTGATGCACGGTGAAAGTGTTTACGTTTAAACATGTCATCCGTCATCCATCATCCTTGTTAAACGTCTGACTGATCTCACAAGAGCATTCACATGTTCGGCATTTTTGTCGGTTTTTGAAGTTGAGGGTCTCCCTGAGCGAGGTTCATCCTGAACATGTTTTTGGCATTTCAAAAATATTTTGTGCCAGTGAAAATCTTGTGCTCTTGATGAGGAGTGTTCTCCATAGGCCTGCTTAAACTTCTCAAAGGTCACACTCGCCGATTCCCCAAGTTTAACACAAAAATTGATGGCATAATGTTGCTCTAAATTCCACTGTTCCATTTTCGTAACGCACAAGGAAAACTCAATTTCACTGAAAGAGCTCTCAAAAATCACGTAATGGCTGTATCGAGCTGAAACTCGGACTGAGCATCTGGAAGGGATGAACACACAGGCCTGCACAAGTAGAACATCATGGCATTGCCAGATCACTCGCAGTATTGCCAGTCTCATTACTTTTCTAACACATCTCGTACACATTAAATGGCTGCATTCAATAATAATATGATTTGGTAAGTTATTGAAGAAGGTAATTAGACTAAACCAGCTCGATCAGGCATCCAGTGTCGAGAAAGGATCAAATTCATTGTCTCTTTGCATAAATTTATTCGTAAAATACATGTAACTGTTTCCTATAGCAGCAACACGACAAAATATCAGATGCAGCATACACCGTGTTTATAAATTTCCTTATCTTCTCATTCGAGGGTGGTTTGGAAATTAACCTCACTTTTGCTGTAAATTAAAAATCCTGCAATTCAAAAATACTTTATTACATACATCTCAAAACTACAGGATTTCGCTATTCTTCAACGTAGTCACCATTTAAATTTAAGCATTTGTCATAGCGTTTCACCAATTTACAAATTCCTTCTTCATAAAATTCGGCTGCCTGGACATGTAGCCAAACTTTTATGGCATTTTGAAGTTTTCATCGCCCGGGAAGTTGTGCAACGCAAGCCACTTCTTCATGTGAGTGAAGAGATGAAAATCACTTGGATCCAAGTCGGGGCTGTAAGGGGATGATCCAAAACGTCTATTTGAATTGGTTCAAAAGCTCTTGGGTTTTCCGAGCACTATGTGGGTGAGCATGTCATGCAAAAACGCAACACCAGATTTCTGCAGACCGCGACGTTTGCTTTGGATCATCCCCCTTACAGCCCCAACTTGGCTCCAAGTGATTTTCATCTCTTCTCTCAGAAGGAAGAAGTGGCTTGCGTCGCAGAACATTTTTGACGATGAAAAACTTCAAAATGTCGTAGCTGCATGTCCAGGCGGCCGAATTTTATGAAGAAGGAATTTGTAAATTATTGAAATGCTATGACAAATGCTTAAATTTAAATGGCGACTATGTTGAAAAATAGCGAACACCTGTAGTTTTGAGATGCATGTATTAAAGTATTTTTGAATTGCAAGATTTTTAATTCACAGTTAAAATGAGGTTAATTTCCGGACCACTCTCGTATTATTTTGCATTCATCATGGGACTGGAAATTGTTGACAACCTCTTTTTATTAATTACAACAAACTAGGTCAAACATCATTACAGTTGACACTCTTTATCGCGATCCCTACTGATCAAAGTAAATGATGACATAAATAATTAATTATGACCCAAACAAACGATTGGGATTTGTATATCACAATTTGGCCTGAATAGATTGCTATCCCAAAACATACAAATCACATTTATGCGGATTCCATTGTATAGAAACATCTCGAATTTTCACTAAATTCAGTCTCCGAGTATGGAATTTCCAAAATTAATGATCAAATTTTTAAAAAGTATAGGTTGAAACTCATTCTTTTTAAAATAATATATTATATATCAATACTGCATAATGTAAGTGCGTATGTGCAGAGTTATCTAAACCTTTTCTAGATGCAACAAATGAGTAAAGTAGTCAACGTGCAAGTGCAATACAGTAAAAGCTCTCTATTCCGGACTTGGTGGGACCGGAGGTCGTCCCGATTAATGAAAGTGCGGATTAGCCGAAGTACATACAGTCCTCCCTCGTTAATCCGGCAGATATGGGACCAGCCTCCCGCCGGATTATCGAAAACGCCGGATTACCGGATAATTACTAATAATGACGCATTTTAATAGCCGAAACTATATTATTTTGTACACATAGCAAACAAGGTATGTATGATACACTTTTGTATTGAAGGTTGAAGATTAAAGAGATGAAACAATTCCAATAAAGAACAAATTTACTTGTTTTGTAACAATACAGTGGAACCTGTATAAATTGAACCCGTTCATCTTGAAAACCTGCATATATTGAACGTAAATTTTGGCTGCATGTTTGCCCATAGACTTAACATTGCGCTGAACCTCTATGTTGAACCCCTCCATCTTAAAACTTGAACATAATTTGAGTCCACTCAATGACATTTTTACACTTTTGAACCCTTTCAAGTTGAACTTATCCCCTTTTATCCAACCTGCCTCAACCCCAAACAAAGAGAGTGAGACTTTGCCCATTACACCTGTACTACTACCCTGCATTTCAAGTCAAGAGGCCTTAGATATGGTTCAAAAATGGAAAGATTATGCTATGAATAACGATGTTTCGATGTTTCAACATGCTTCAGCATATGAAAACATGTTGCTGCTCCAGATTGAGAAAAAATATATAATGGGTGACAAACAACTATTCCCATGATTTTCAAGAAAATTTAATGTTTTTTCTTGTATTTTTTTGTCTAACTTGAACACCCGTATAAGTTGAACGTTTTTTTATCTTGGGCGTTCAACTTTGACAGGTTCCACTGTATTATGGACGAAGCTGCAGGTAGAGGTAATAAGGGAGTTAACTTAAATTCTACTAGACACAATTAACATCGCGCACAGCGATGATAAATGCCTACCTCCTGACAAATGCACAAAAAAATTTTAATGAAGGAGGCCAAAAAAACGCCGGATTACCGGATGCGCCGGATTATCAAAGGGCCGGATTATCGAGGGAGGACTGTATTTTTAACCGGGAAAAAATTATTAATGTTTTGCATATGCTAAAAGCAACCAATAAACTGCATAACAGACATTTATTTCATGTGAACATATTGTATTTAAAACATTTAACAAGGGAAACAGTTACACAGTAGGAGCAAAATAACCATTTATGTGTCTTTAATTATGTTTTATTTGTTTTTAATCATTTTTCCAGTCCGGATCAGCGGGGTCCGGATTAGCGAGCTTTTACTGTACGCATTAATTATTTGACATAGATATGCACAAATGTCTTTCAAGAGACAGAGAATGCATGCAGGCAAAAAATCTAAAAAGCAGTGGGCAGATGTGTAAAAGGTAAACTCACCGACAAACTTGGCGTTCGATAATACTTGGGAGTAGTCTTGTTGACAGTGTTTACGTAGAGGCTGTTTGGAGGAGTAGGCCTAGCAGTAAATCCATGCGCTAATCCTGCAGGATAATATCGTCCGTAGTTTCTTGGCAATGACATTGAACGTTGGAATTCATCAAGTTCTGAAGCTGTGGAGGAATAAAAAGAGATAGTTTTTATACGCTTAGTAACCAAGAGCAGAACAAGAAACATTGCCAAACGCTCACCATCGGCAATATCAGAATCATCGTAAACTTCAGTTTCTGCTTCATCTGAATCATCCTTTCGCAGCGAATTCTCATCATAGCCCACTTTCCGGCGATCTTTTCCTTTGTTCCGTCTTTCCGATTCCCGTTTAACAATTCGCACAGTTTTGATTTCTGCTGGTTTTTCCTTAGGTAATATTCCTGTAAAAAGTGCAACAATTTATCTTATTAAAAGTAATGTCAAAAATACATCTGTAAAACATCTTGCATTTTGGAAAAGGTATTATTTACAAACTCTCAGAAACAAACAGTATAGAACAGAAGCGCAATAGTCAGCTCAAGTTTGATGAACTGCTCATTCTAAACGTGAAATAGCTTACATTAATGTACAAGAATAAATTTGTCTTGAGCAAACTAATGGTTTTACGTAGTAAAAATGAATATCTTCAGCAAACGATTAGATTTCATTTTGTACTGACCTTACTGTAGGATAAGATAGAATACAAAAGCAAACAGACTCTAAGAACAATAATTCCCAATTACAAATGCATAGCGCAATTTGGTCAAACTTATAAGTGCAATATACCCTGGCTAAAAAAAACAATTGATGACGCTATGTGGAAAATGCAGTTCCGGAATTATATAACAGTAAACTTTTGAACACCATATCTAAACAAATACATATATAGTTATGCATTTGCTGAAACTGTAAGTCATTTAAAAATTATATACCAATGTTTGCAATGGTGTTAGGATTATCAATACATTGTTTGCCTTCTTTAGCTATGATTACATCTTGTAAACGTTGTGGAAATCTTTTTGAACAAGATTTTGCAGCACTTGAGGTGGTAACTTTCCCCACATGTCATATAGCGCATGTAGGAAGGAGTGCTTATTTGTTGTGGACTGAGGATGGACATTCTTATCAAATAGATCCTACGCATGCTCTATCGGATTCAGGTCTGGAGAATCCGCAGGCCATTCCAACACCACTTCCACCTTCTCTTGCTGCAAAAGCATGTGACAAGCTTGGATGTATATGCTTAGGGACATTAACTCTTTGTCCCACATATAAACAAACCTACCATTCTTAAAGGCAGAAATAAAATTTCTTTCACAAGCAAAATAACAGACTTAAATATGGCTACAAGATGAAACGTGGCTGCATCAATAAGAAAAATATTGAAGCGTTCAAATACCACATGGCCATGACAATGCAAATATGCAATTCCCATTCAGTTATGCTTGTGCATTAGGCATTGAACCTACATCTCACTCCTGATAATTCCAATATCAATTGCGCACAAATTTTCCTCAGATACTGGCATTGAAAGGTGGACAAAATGAAATTGACATGAAGAATTCCTGGTTACTTTTACGAGACTCAAAATACGATGAAATACGGAAACGCCTCCAGAAGTTGAGGAGAACAATTCTCACCTGTCATACTATGCGTTACTATTCCGTGTT